>PVJD01005241.1:0-119031 GCA_004026545.1 Mormoops blainvillei
TTTCTCTAGCCCAGGGATTGTGGCAATACACTTCCATTTAGCCATGACAAATGACTCGCTGCTCCTCTCTCCGTCTCACTGTCCCAGGACACGGCGCATTCTTGAATTCATTTGTATATTTATTCATTCATCCGACACTCTTCAGCCTCTGCTCCGTGCCAAGCATACGACCTGCTCATTGATTTCTCCTGCTGGAATTCTCATTCCCTTTCCCTTCCACTAATCTAAATCCTGCTCGCCTGGAATCTTGTCTCCCCTCCCCCGCCTTTAGATCCTGGACCCAGCAGAATGAGAGGCGTAGAGGACCCAAAGCCAGGACACTGGCATCCAAGTCAACTGACAGCATCTACTTTCTCAGCCTTGTTGTCCCATCTTTAAAATGACGACACTGTGATGACTGCCCACAACAGAAATGCTGCTATAACATCAGCATCGACAGGCCAAAACAGGACAAGTTTTTCCACAAAGGCATTTTGTAAACTGCTATACAAATGTAATGCATAAGTTGATTAATTTGACTCCTAGCTCGCCTGGAGCTCTCTCTTCTCCAAACTCCTGCTTGTGCACACTCACCAGCAAGCCCTGGGCTTCTCTCCTCAACTAGGGTCTGAGGGGTGGAGACACATCAGACGTTTTTCCATCCACCACGGTGCCCAGGGAAGTGCTAGGCACTCAGTCCCCGTTACCCATGTTTGTTGACGGGGCACTCCTAAAGTATAAGCACAGGGTCAGGGATTGTTTGACCAGCCTCACAGGAAGGAAGGGAGGCAGGCGGAACTCACACTCGGACCCCTGGCCAGCAACTGCCCAGAGCTGAGACCTACAAGGCTGCCAAAGCGATGGGCAGCCCAGTTCTTCATGCCACCTGACCTCAGGCTACCCATGTCCCAGAGCTGCCAGGAGGCCGGCGCCACCACACCTTCACAATAAGAACCGCCAGCCAGCAGATTGATTTGGGAGGTAGCTTATTTTTCTAGCAATTGCTGGAGTTCCTGTTGCTTTTGCCAGCCTAGCTATAGCTTTTCTCTAGCCCTGGGATTATAGCAATAAATTTCCATTTAGTCATGACAAATGACTGCTGCTTCCCTCTCTCCGCCTGGCCCCACCTCCCTGTTCTGAAGTGTCCCTCTCAGAAGTAGCTTTAGTGCCTTTCCTTGTGTGACACGGGCAGGTTCTGGCATTTCCAGTCCCCCGAAGCTGGTACCACCGCCCGCCCCCTGCCTCCCCGCACTGCCAACAGGCCGACTGTGCCCCAGGGTAAAGAGAGGCTGGGGAGCAAGGAAGATGAGAGAAAGAGAAGGCCTGGGTTTCCGTGAGGGGCAGCCTTCCCCAGGTAGAGTCATCAGGGGAAATCTGAATAACGAGAGGCTGATGGGAGAGAGGGAAGGCAGAGGGGAAAGGAAGGAAGAGGCAAAAGATGTTCATTAGTTGCGTCAATTCAAGGGGAGAGGCAAGTGTTTAAGTAATTCGCCCCCAAGGAAGAGGCTCCAGCTCCTGCCTTCCTTCCATGGTGGGAAGCAGAAATAGTCTCTCAGCCCAGCGGCTCTGCCCCCCCGCCCCACCTGAGCTGGGGTTCATAAGGGAAGGGGCTCCTGAGGAATGGGGATCCGCTGTCAGTGCTCAGCCAGCACACTCGACGGAGGGGCCCCGGCGTGGGCAGCGCCCCGGCGTGGATGACCCCCTACTGTCTCTCTCGGCTTTGGAACTAACGTGCTCCGCTCAGCTAGGATGAACAGCCAAACATGGCCTCTGTTCCCTGAGAACAAGCCACAAGACCAGGGGGCTGGGAGGGTAGAAAAGTGGAGAAACAGTTAAGAGCCGACATAGGCTGGAAAGGTGCACCTCTTCGCAGTGAGGAACCCCCACTTGCAGAGTGAAAAGCCAAACGGAACCACGTTCGGAAGGGAGGAAGCTAGCCCCGGTCTGCAGGAGCTTCCCATTTGATTGACGACCCAGCACTTCCTGCCCCCGATGCCTACCAGGCACAAGCATTCTGGACAAGGGAGGCTAGGACCTCTCCGTCTAGACGGGAGACAAAGTGTCAGCACGCCATTCCCACATGACACATAAGGACTGAGACTGTACAAGGGGAATGTGCAAGGATGCGGCGGGGGCTGATGGGGCTGATGGGGCTGGGGGCTGGGGGCTGAGTGCTGAGGGCGGTCTCCCGGAGGAAGTGGGTGCTGGAGCCCAGTCTTGGACCCGATCCGCTAGTCTGCTTGGTTCAGAAGGTGCCCCCAGGTCTGTGGCTCCAGATTCTCCGGCCCACGCCTCCTTTGCCAGTTCATGAATTTCCCGGGTTGGGCCATTTTCCCTCCTACTTCCTTTTGCAGGTCCCTGCAGAGGGGGAGGAAGCCTCAGACCCCAGGCCCCACCTGGGTGCTGTCCAGGCACCTGGCAGCAGAACGCCGGGGTGCTGGTGAGAGCCCTCGTTCACACGGACTTCCACTACGGGATCTTGCCCTGCCAACACATTACTGTGTTTTCGGAAGGTACAAGGCCACTCTTAAAAGTGTCAGCTTTCAACACACTCTTTAGGATGTATAGTCTTCAAATAAGGAACAAATCTAGCCCTGAGCAGTAGCTAGTTGGCTGGAGTGTCGTCCCGTAAACTGAAAGATTACGGGTTCAATTCCCAGTCAGGGCACATATCTAGGTAGTGGGTTCAATCTCCGGTTGAGGATTTTTTTTTTTAAAGGCGGGTCCAGCTGTCCCTGGGCTGCACTTGCTCTCAAGAGAAGTGGGAGGAGGGCTGCCCCATGGTCTTCTCTCCCGCTTGGCCAGGTACATCTGCTTCCTTTTTAACCAAGGGTTCAGAGCAGCTAATTCAAAGAGTAAGAGCAGATCTTTTCTCTGTAAGAAGTATCTCAGAGAGAGCTGAAACGCAAAAATGCCCAAAGGGGCTGAAGGAGTTAGCGGGTCACAACTGATTCTGAGTTTCCAAGAAGGAACGCATGCTGCCCCTTTTCCTGTCATGTGACCCCAATTCCTGCTTCCCTGGTAAGCGTGGCGCCTGTATGGTCTCATGGCAATTCCGGGAGGGCTCTGCCTTGGCTCTGCTCCCTCTCTCCGTGGCAACACACCTGAAGGAAAGCCTCGGTTGTCTAGGACGGAGGGACCCCTTCTTCCCTCCCACCTCAGCAACGTCCCTGTCTGCCCCGAGTTTCCCCCCCAACTTCCTGGCCTGAGCCTGGCTGCATTTCTCCATTTTCCCAGGTGAAGCACATGGTTTGACTGCTCCCTCTACCGTCACCACCCCTGCCACACACACACAGCAGGGACCCTGGAAGGCAGGCCAGCAAGTTGCCCGGATTTAGCCAACTTCAGCGAAGTTAACAAAGAAGCCTGAACAACTTAGTAGTCTCTTCCCTCCCAATAGTTGCAGCCGAGTGGCCAGCTCAGAGACAGGACTTGCCCACAGTGCCTACTTCACACGTGTGCGCACACGTTCACATCATCTTTTCTTGACTTGAGCTACGAAAGGGAAGGGGGCATGCTGTGGCCAGCATGTAGTATGGATGGGCTGACCCACATGACTGAGGGGTCCTTACCCATGTATTCTACTCGTCGGCTAAAAACAATTTAAAATAGTAGCCAACTTCTAAGTTGAGATCCAAGTGCTAGGAGTTGAGGCGCATAGCGAGGTCTCCCTTCCCTTAATACTCACTTTCCCTAAGAACTAAAGCATCCAAGGGACCTGAGGTATCACCTAGACCAAGGCCCCTGGGGCCCAAAGGCAGCAGTAACTTAACCAGATCAAAGTCAGTGTAGAATCTAAAGCAGACCCCCAGGTCACCTGGCTCCATCACATTAGCATGGGTTCTTCCAACATCAGGTGCAGTTGAGAAGGAAGGAACACTATAAAGACTGACAGACACAGACACTCACAGTGATGGGCGTGGGAGCTCTTCCAGGACCCAGCCCCAAGCTGTATCGCAGAAACCAATCACAAAGCATTTGCCGATCAGCTACTATGTGCCTCATCGTGTTTCAAGGTACTATGCAGAGCGAGGAGAGTAACACAGGGAAGCACCTAATGTGGCGTCTGGTTCAGAGTCACATCACAGCTGCTCATTAAATGTTCGGTGCATTGAGCCATGATAATAATAACCAATATTTATTGTGTGTTTACTATGTGCCAGGGACCTGTTCTAAGCTCCCTAAATGCATTTATCTCAGTGAGTCCTCATAGCATCTTTAGAACAAGCAGGTGCCTCTACCTACTATCTTTCAGATAAACTGAAGGGCAGAGAGGTAGAGTCCAAGGTCATCTACCTGCTACATGGCAATACGGCTGTGAGTGCAACCATCAGATTACAGAAGACATGGAACGCCCATAATCTATGTCCACCTGAGGCACTTCTAAGCTGTGGGATTTGCGGTCATTTGGCAAGTTACTTCACCTCTCTGAACTCATTTGAAAAATGGGTAGAATGCTGGCTGCTTCACGCTGCTGCCGTGAGAATCGATCCCATGTCGCCCAGCAGAGCCCAGCCGGCCACTCGCTATTCTCACCGGGTGACACACCCACGCCAGCTTCCTGCAAGAGCCCCATCCGTGGCGGGGAGAACCAGCTCCCATGAAACCAAAGAGGGGCCTCACGGTTAGACCCGCCTCGTGGGGCTATTATGAAGACAGACAGGGTTCATACAAAAAGTGCACGTGGAAGAGAGCGTGGTACAAAGCGTGTGCTTAGCAAACGTTAGCCATTATCATGGTCGCTGTCACCACAGCATCACCGTTACAACTGGTTGTGGAAAGTTACTATCTCTGGACTTCAGAAAGCTGGGCTGGTGTGTTGAAGAAAGCCACATGGGGGGGGGTGTGCAGCCTGGGCGGTGAAGGGGCGCTGAGAAGAGATCGCACTGCCAATTCCCAGGAGCCAGAGAAGCAGGGACCCAGCCTCCTCAGGGTCAGCAGCCTTGAAGAACGCACACTGCTTCCCCCTCAAACCGTGGGCTGCGGAATGGTACCAGACTCCTCCTTGGTGGCCTGGGCTTGGGACCAGCAGCCCTGGGAGGTGTCTGGCTCTCCCGGGAAGTGATTAGATCAGCTGAGAACTAAGAGAGCAGCTTTCTCTCCATCTTCCCCACCTCCCCTGAGCCCCAGCCAAGCTGGCCGGGGTTGCCGGCTGGATGTGGGATTTGTGTGCTGTTTACAGAGCTGCCTTATTATTCCTGAACCTGAAAGCTTTACCGGGTATTAAATTCCAGCGTTGGGCCGCTGTCTGTGCTCCCGAGTGGAGGAAGGAGAGAGAGAGCTTTATAATGTTCTGCAGAGCGCGGGGCCTGAATCATTTATGAGCGGGCATCGCAGGAAGCCCGGAGCCAGTGCTAGGACAAGGGCTGCTTCCAGAAGGAAAATGCCTTTTGTGGGAGGTCTGCCTGTGCCCTCACCCCGGCAATCACAGGGTCACATGAACTGTTCCCTTTATCATTAGCAGACATCATGGAGGTGGCAGCTCACTACGTTAGAACGGGGTCAGAACAGGCGATTAGCTTTCTGTGAGCAGAGGGAAGTGCCGTCCTGCTGCCAAGGCTTATTCAGCTTTATCTTTGCTCTCATTGGAATGTTTTTAAAACTGCCTGTGGTTCTCCAGGGACTGGCCGACCAGGCCCTGGGGGTGGCCAGCTAGCAGGTGGGCTGCTTCGGCAGAACACACACAGGTGCATTCAGGGTTCCAGCCACTTTTCCCAGCCCCGCCTCCAGCAGGGGGACATGGGGATGCAGAGCCGATCAGCTCCGCTGACTTATTTTTTTCTTGGAGGCACCAGGTCCACCCCTTCATCTGCAAGGTTAGGCTCGGACAACAGAACGTTTGGTTTCAGAGTCATGGAATTACAATGCTCAGAGGGACAGGAGGAAAAGAGAACAAGGCCGCGTATGGCATGCATCTGGGTCTTTCTCCCTGCCCAGCCCAACCCCTTCTGGCCTTCGGCCCCATGCAATTTTAGAGGTGTGCAAGATAAAATGCCACTGGTGGTCCTTTTCATGACTAAGAGGGCTTGGTCACTTCCAGGCACCCTGGACTAACCGCCACTTCCTATGCATGCCCTTTAGGTGGCCGAGGCCTTGAAGTGCAGGAAAGGACAGAGCTACCCCCAGGGCTGGTCTGGACTCCGGGTGGATGTCCGCCCCATCCCACAGTTCCCCTCCAGGCAATACTGCCACCCAAGCAGGACCAAGAAGTCTGGCGTCAGAGCTCTGGACAGGGCTCATTCCACACCTGGGAAAGCAGGCTGGGTTCCCTGTCCTGCTGACCTCACAGGGCCGTCGGGGAGCTTATGGAGCTGATGCTGGTGACTGCTCCTGGCATCCTGGAAAGCAGAAGCCATCACACATGCTCTGGCGATGTCACCAACAAGCGGCGGGACTCGGAGTCATCTCATCTCGCCGCCTATCAGTTTCCTCATCCTGGACACGAGGAGTTATGACTCCCAAGAACTCCCTAGTTCTGTGATTCTGAGCTGGCCCCAGCCCTGGGCCCTAAGGCTCCTGGGCCTAGGTGGCCTTCACAGGGACATGAAGGGCTGGGAAGAGGGGGAGCACCAGGGGTATCTGTCCAGCCTGCCCCGAGAGAGGCGTCCCCAACCCTCAGCAGGGGCTCAATGCCAGCAGCTGGGCACGAGGACAGTCAGGCCCAGGCAGTCTCTCCAGCTGGGACCAGAGCATTCTAGTAGGAAGAACCTCCACAGCTTTCCCTCTGGCTCAGGAGTCAGGCTCAAGGGACACTCAGGAAGACCAGAGTGCCGTCCTCACCTGGCGGCTGGTGTCCCCCCAGAGGAGAATACTCTCTCCCTTGTCCCTACTTGCTTCGGCTGGAGGTCCCTCCTGAAAATGTCAACTGAAAGCTGCATCCCAATGAATCTAGAGTCCTGGCGACACTGAGTGGTGTCTTGGGCAGCTGAAGTGAGTGGAGGCGCGGGGCGGGGGGTGAGTGTCCCCAGGGCTGGGAGGGGCAGGGACACAGAGCCCTCCCTCAGTCAGTCAGGGCTAAGTCCTAGAGGCTGTGCCCTGGGACGGCCGAGAAATGAGGCCGCGAGGCCTCTCGGCAAACACAGGAAGCTGATGCACAGGCAGGAAAAGGCGGCTTTGACAAGGCGGTTGTTGTGTTAGCAGGAGGCTGAGCGATACACGACAAACCCCGTCCCAGGAGCTGGAGAGGAATGGCCATCGGCCAGCTCGCCCCACCTGGGGACCTCGGCTTGTCATCAAAGCCCAGCAAGGCAGGGGGCTGACTTCTCAGGATGCCAGGCCCCCGGCAGCAAGTCCGGAGTGCCTCCCGACCCAGAGCCCAGGCTCTTGGCAAACGGAGGGAGGGGGAGGGGAGGGAGGGGGAAGCTGTCGCTTTGAAGCTTTGGGGAAAACATCTACTAACTTCCCCGTTCTGGACCTGAGTGCCCTTCCCTGTGAAGCAAGGGACCGAACTTGGTGGCTCCTAAAGCCTCTTAGAGCGCGGACACGGTGGGCTTCTACTGTTACCTTGCAGCCAAGCTTTGCTGAGTGGAATAGTGCCTTTGGAGCTGGTGCCCTGTTGTGCCAAGGAGAATTACTGAGTCAAGGCCTAGAACTTCTCTAGAGCGCCTCAGCCCGGTCAGGGAGGCCCCTGGTCAGGTGGAGCCCTCTGCCTTCCAACTCAGAGATTGTTCTGAAGGCCCCGGGCAGACCCAGACCGCGCCCCGAGAGCTCGGCTCTAAGGGCCTCCACCTCTGATTGCACTGTCCACACGAGACGGGGCTGAGAGGCTCCCGGGCCTGCGGCCGCGGCCCAAGCCTGCGGCTCATGGCTAAGTGGGGCAGGGCCAACCCAGGCGGGAGGATTAATGACAGTGATTGAATATTTTATAAGTGTAATATTGTGTATTTTCCAAAACCAAATGGAATGTCATTTTTTTTTTTTCCAAGAGAGATGGGGGACGTCACTGTCTTCGTTTCCCATTCAAACCACACACTCCCTGGCGAGCAAGAGTAATGGGACTGGGAGTTTCCCGAGGAGGGAGAGGGAGGAACAAGATCCTTCCTCACTTTCTGCTCTCCCTGCCAGCCTGGCCCCACATCACTGCCTCCCCATCACCCGGTACATGAACCCACTGTCCCCTGGTCTGCGCTCCCTTCCCTGACCCCTGTGTCTACACGGAGATCAAATCACAGGGTCACCTAATCCATCCCACTGTTGCCAAAAAACACAGAGCACCAGACGTGAAAACGTTTCCCAGATCTTCCTCCCCGTTCTTAGTCCAAGCTCTTGCTTTCTTTAGGAATACCTTCCTTGGGTCTAACTGAAGTCCATCCTGTTGCAGACGAAGGTCATGTCCTCTAAACGCTGACTTTTGTGGAGAGTAAACTGTATGGAACTGGCCTCCCTCATTAGGGCAGAAACTCTGCCTGGTCTTGACATGAAAGTCTTTGGGACTGAAGTGCTTCCGAAACGAGCCCTGGCGTGGCCTCCTAATGCACCCTCTCTACGCATTACTGGCCGGTGCAAATGGAACTCTTTGGCGCTAGAATGGCGAGAGGCCCCTTCCCTTCTCAATACCCCGTTCCATGCTCCAAGGCCACCCAAGGTTCCGCTCCTTCGCATCAGCCCTGCAATCTTTCATGCCAGTTGACTTTTCATCTCCAAATCCCTGTTCAAATTAAACACAAACCCACACACTCTGTCCCATTTTCCTTTGAAATAAATCATAAGCCCATGCCAGAAACGACTCAGGGTGTTCTCTGGAATTTGTAAACAGCATTAAAGTCTTGTGGGAAATGTCACAGAGCGTTGGTCTGAATTTATTAAGTAATTTCTCAGCTTAAAATATATCTTCCCGGCCTGCTGTCGGACAGCATTTACCTCTAATGGAATTTTATCCACTCTTGATCACTCCGCCCCAGAGCCCGGTCCCTAAGCCCGCCCTGCTCGCTTCTCTGGGACGGCAGGTTTCAGACACATCCGCCACGCCCTCGGAAGAGAAGCTCCAGAAATCTGGGGTCTAGGACTGCCTGACGGGTCTACACTTCTGAGGGTGCAACCCTGCCAATACACTGCACGCAAGGGAGGTCGTTGAACTTTCAAGCACATTAATAACAGCCACGCCCAGCTCACGCCCCGGGCAGACCACGGAATGGTTCAAGGAAGGCACTTTATCCCCCCAGATCACCATCTGCCCCTCAGATACCCCCAAACGAACATGCTCCCAAAAGTAAAACCAGGACTGACTGTGCAAAACAGCTTCAAGACAAGTGCCCTCGGTTGCCGCCACCTCCTCTACAGCCAGAGATCATCCTTAAGCGCCTCCTTTATAGACATGCCGGCACTCTCCTCGGAATTCTGAACTCTGGTTTCAATCCAACTACACATCTGTAAAGAACAGCTGTTCTGTACAAAGGAATGACGAGGCTTTCAGCTTGTGTCCTTCCTAGATCTGTCCCATTTACTGCTGTGCCCTCCTGTGGCCTCCGGCCAGCTGGGTTCCAGGGCCCATCCTGACTGGGGCTGGGAGCATTTCAGCAGCCTCAGCCCAGCGGCGGCGGGGGCCTGGGCTGGGTGTGGCATTCTGAGCCCACTGTCCAGGGTGGTCAGTCCCCAGGCCTGCTACAACTCTGAATGCCAGCTGTTCTCCTGTCCATACTACACAGGGGACAGTATGATGCACAGGTCAAAACTCTGGACCCTGGAATCGGACAGAGCTGCAATCACAGTTCTGCTACTCACTAGCTGGATAATCTTAGACAACTGGATAACAGCCCCGTGCCTCAGTTTCCCTATCTGTGTAAGGGTGATAGCGCTAGTGCCTGTCTCCCAGGAGTGTCCTGAGAATTTAAATAATGTGTACACAACGCCTAAGACAAGGTGTGGCTATTGCTTCTCAGTAATGAATTATTTGTGATAATTAGTAATGATTTATTTTATTATTTTTGAAATACTCGCTACTATTTTATTATCTGCCTGGCAGAGTCTGCTTTGTTTCCTGTCTTCTAATTAGGGACACAGGTCCCATGGTGTCTGTGAACTGTCCACTGTCTGGTGACTGGGGAGAGAACCAGCAGGGGGCTGCCCATGCCCAGGTGGGGCCAACACCTGCTTCCGAAGGGGCTCTCTTCCCGGTATCCCCCGCTTTGAGGATGCATTCGGCTCTCAGGAGGTTTGCTTTTCTGGAACCGAAGGTAAAAGCTGCCCACCCTGCCTTCCCCAGAGACTCCGGGAGCCCCTCTTCCTCGAGCTCGGCCGACAGGTCCCACGGGGGCAGTGAGGGACCGGGCAAAGGGAGCCGAAGGCCTTCAGAGACACTGAAGTTGCATTTCCAGGGTGCAGGCTCTAGTGAGGTATAATTAACAAATGAAGTGGTAATATATGTAAAGTGTACAACGGGATGATTTGCTACATGCATACGTTGCGAAAGGATTCCCACCATCAGGTTAATTAAGACATCTGTCACTTCACCTAGTTACCTCTTTTTTCTTTTTTTGGCGAGAATGCTGAAGATGTACTCTCAGCAAATTCTGGGTACATACACTAGACCATTATTAACTGCAGCCACCACGTTATATGTTAGATCCTCAGGACTTACTCATCTTATAACTAGAAGTCTGTGCCCTTCGACCCACGTCTCCTTGCTTCCCCCAGCCCCTGGCAACCACCATTCTACTCTCCGGCTCTTTCTTTTAAGTTGAAGCTAGTTTTCAAGGCCAATCTCAGAACAGAAGTTAAAGCAAGGGTTAATCAGGATAATTGCAAAAATGTAGAAACACCGGTAAGGAACAAGAAATCTGAGACAAAAGAGAAATGAATTAAAACCTATGGGGCCAGGTGAAGAAGCCAAAGATAGAATATGAAATTTTCTATTAGAAATTGTGTCCTGTTCTGGAACACGTGTTCTATTTGAGTATATCCCATCTCTATTCTAAGAATATACCTAAAAAAGAGATGAAGCACAGGTGCGTGTGCTGAAGGAAGTTTTACTTGGGGTTCCTTTTCATCTGGACTCATGACAGTACCCAATCTTCTGTTTGTCAACAGTCCCTTAAACATGTGACAGTTAATTATGTGACTTTTCTTCACATCACATTTTAATTCGGGAAGACGTGGGTGACATCCTGGTCTCTTGAGATTTGTGAACGAGTCTGAACTCACTGGAAGTACGCTGACTGACACACAGTAGGTTAGTTATGTATATCCTAAACTCCTTTTTGAGCTTCAGAGGCTGGGTTTCTCATCTTCAATATCTAAACAATATTTGGAGTCCGCAGAGAGATGGAATAAGCCATACATTTATTTGTAGTTACACTTCGGATTTTTAAACAAGTGTAATACATTATGAGACTGTTTAAGATGTTTGATTCTGCCTCGTAAGCCTTGATTAAAGCCATCGAGTGAGAGGACAGTCCTTCCTGTCAGGACAAGTGCTGGGATGACAGGTGGAAGGCAGGACAGGTCCTGAACAGCCAGAGTGGAGAAGCCGGGCCCAGGAACCAAAGTGTCCCTCCCATGGCTATGACATCCTACAGTTAACAAGCAAAACTACAGAAACACCCGAGAGCTGGAAGACAGGTAGGAAGCTCAAATGCAAACAGGCCAGAGCTGAAAACAAACCTAGGATTCATTATAAATAAATTAAACCTACCAGCTCAAATTAAACAGCCAATTTTGCACTTGACACTTACGATTCTTTTTGTTAATTACCATTATTCTTATTTGTGTTGTGCGTCTGTGTCTATGTTTTCAGAACATACTCCATTTGTATTTTCTCAACCTTCACTAGGAAACGTCTTTTTTAAAAAAGCCCAGGTGATACTGTCTATCTATAGAATTGGTCTGGTGAGCCATGGCCCCCAGAAAGTTGTTATCGAGTCTTGGTCTCCATGGGAATCCCCGGGAGACTTGGAGTCGGTGTGGTTGGGCACCCACACCTTCTACAAACTGCTCAGTGGGTCTGAGGGCCGTGGAAGCCGGAGAACCATCACCCCAGAGAACGGCCCCCTCCACACCACCCAAATGACGTGGGTAACTGATGCTTGGTGCTCTACTCCCTCACTTCTCTCCTCCGTTCATAACTGGGGACCCATTAAAACATGAGGAAAGTCACATGACTGATAAGTCACTTGCCCCTTGGGAAGTTTTTCCTGCCCTTGAGTTACTCATCTTGGGGAGTCAGTTGGAAGACAGCATGTCCACAGAGGGTTCATCACTAACACAAGGCAACCTGGGCTGGGGGGAGGTGGCGGGGGGGGTCCTATGTGGGCCCATAACTAGGAGGTCAGACAATTAAGAGCCGGCACTGCGATGACCAGGGCAGGCTTTGTAATAAAAATGAATCTGGAAGGGAACTCTAACACGTGGGCAGAGTATGCCTAGACAGGCACTTGGAGGCGTGCTGCAGGGACGCAGGCTGGGATTTGAGCAATGATCAGGGTTACCCTCTTTGCAGTAGCGAGATGCTAATTATAAGTTGCCCTCGGCTCCCACAGGCACTATCTAGTTAAAGTTCAAAGAGCAAGAATTTTTTTTTTTTTTAGAAATGCATAAAATTTAGCTCCAACTTAATTTTTATTCATTGTGAATCACTGCAGAAACCAGAATAGGCCTAACACATTGTTGATGGGTGTGTTTTGGACTCACGACACATTCTTAGGTGGAACCAGAAAGGTGATAAAACTAAAGCAGGTCTCGGTTCTCCAATCCCACTTGTGGTTACAGTTCTGCCCTCACCAGCTCACGACAGGACCGCCTCCAGGAACAGGAAGTCGGCGAAACCCAGAGGACTAGGCGTAGGGTGAATCAAATATATGGGTCTATAGTGGATATATATAGCTCCACAGTTCAGAGACCCCTGCTGCCTGCTCCTCCTCCTGGTTATGCCCCTCCCCTGGGGCCTCGAGTCCACAGAGCGAGGAGACATGCCCACCAGGTGTCTGTGACCTCCCTTCCAGAGAGCACTCTGGGTCTCGAAGATGCTGGAACTCCCTGCCCTTCACTGGCCTCCTCCCATGTTCATATTCCCAAGGGCACAGAGTGACACACCAAGGCCCACGGGGTGGCCAAGGGGATACTGTTCGGAGAAAGTAAGGACAGAGCTTGGACAGGTGGGCAGAATGCACGAGGCCCCTTATAGTGAGAGAAGGAGGGGAAGAAAAAGAAGGTAGGTTGGGAAGACCTCAGTTTCTACTCTTGCCTGATCCTTGAAAATATTAGGGGAAGACACCAAAGATTCCCAGCCTCTTGGGAACTGTGGCGTGCCATCGCAACTGCCTCCTTCACGTCCCCTCTCATTCCCTGTCCGACGGCCAAAGGTTGGTGACTACTGCTCCACACCTCACATTTCCACGGAGAGGCATTTCACCTTATCCCCTGGAGGGAACACCAAAACTCTCCATTCTCTGTTTCCTTCTGGTTTTCTGGAAAGACTTGTCTAATGGACAATGTTGGAGAAATATCTATAAAGGCTTAGTTCAGCCCTTTCTGGGCTTTCTTAGAGATTCTACCCGCCTGCAACTGTCACTCTGTCTCCACCCTGGGACCGGCACGTTTGTGGATCCAATTTGGGGCGGAAGGAGTAGACAGCCTGCATGTGGCAGGAGACCTGGTTGCACTCTCCATCCCAGCAGCAACCAGAGAGCCTCTCCAGCGGCAAACTCAAAGTCACCTTATGCACGTTGGTGACACGCAGGCAACTCCAGCAGTGCCAATTCTGCGATGGACCACTGACCACTGATGGGTAACTGACAACAGGAAGTAAAAAAGAAGAAGGAAAAAGGAAACTCCTTACCAGTTTAAGAGAGAAGACAATTGCAACGAGGGATAACGAACAAACTGCACTGGGCAACCAGGAAGATAACAGTTGAAGGAAATCATTTTGTCTGGAAAGGATATAGGAGAGAAAGATTAGAAAGGGAGCTGGAGGTTAGAGAACACGGCACCAGTGGAATTCAACGTAGGCCACAAACAGGAGGAGAAAGTGTTTGTGAGAACCCGAAAGGACTCCAGGGGGCAGAAAACCTGCCGAGGAATGAGGAGCTGCAATCAGGGAGAAGGGGCTGCTGATTCCAAGGACCAAGGCTGGCCACAGGGTATAGAAGTCTATCTTGTAAAGCCTGGTTAAGCTACATTTAATGCCTCAGCTGCGTGCCTGTAATTTACCTATTATCTGTGCATGGCTTAAAACTTGGCACTTCTCTCTCTATAGGCAAAGGAACTTCTGTGTGAGGAACAGCTGGTTGGACAGGACTATGCTTTTGAACCATAAAGGACCCACAGTGCAGAGCTGGGCCATGGCCCAAGAGTTATCTAAATACAAGGACAACTATCCCAGGGTCTGGAGGTGGAGGCGACGGAAGTGGCCGGAGGGGACAGCCCGTTCAGGCCAGACACCACCACCACCCCACCATCCCGCCATGCTTTGCATAGTTTTGCTTATCTACATTACATGATGGTTTGAGAGAGAACAGTTGGTTCATTTGGTTTTAGAATTCCCTGCCCCCACCTTGGGTTAACTGAAGACACCTGGGATATCATAAAACTAACACTGGAATTCATAAAACTACACATCTGGGATGGTATGTACCCAAAGCCGGAGAGATGAATTAATATACAAAGGCATGGGAGATGTGAAAAATGAGGAACAAAGAGAAAGAGTTAAAGAGTGTCCTTGGAGAGAACATGGCTTCAAGGGAAAAAAGACATAGAGAAACAGGGAGATTTCTTTCAATGAAAGGAAGGACAGAAGGGCAGGAGGATGGAAGGGAGGGAGGGAGGCAAATGATTAAGTAGGTAAATAGGGAAGCAAAGAAAAGGGAAAATAAATGTTCTCTAAGTGAAAATATCCTCATCCACAGGGAAAACGAGGGTGTCCTCTGCATTTCATTCAACCCCTTTGTTGGCTGTTTTGTTCTAAAAGCAGCAGGGAATGTCAAACAGCTGTTCGTGCAGGCTCGGTCGCTGTGTCCAGGCGGCCTGTGCGCTCTGCCTGCCGGCACAGCGCACAGCAGCGCGGGTGGCCGGCTCCCCGAGCAGACGGCCGAGCCTGCGGGCCGCCTGGAGCCTGGCCCGATCTCGCTCCGGGGAGCCCGGCCCCAGGCCCCCCGGGACGCTGCTGGAGCGAGGGAAGCGAACACTCGAGGCAACATTTCTCTTTCCTGATTAAAAATATGAAAAAAAAAAAAATCCAGTCCCTGGATTTGGGGGAGGTGGGGGCAGGGGGAGGAAGAAAAAGCACTTAGGGATCATCTTCCCTCAGTGGAAACAGCATAAAAACACAAAACTCAAAGGCAGGTGACGTGACTTAGGCCCCAAGTCGCCCATTTCTGAGCTGTGCGGCCTCAGGCTGGTTGTTCTACCTCTGAAAGTCTCAGTTTCCCCATTTATGAAATGGGGATAATTCATCACTGGGTTCTCATAAGGATTAAATGAGGTAATAATATGACACACAGCCTAGAATACAGTAGACACTCAGTAAATATGTTAAAACCCCATATTTGGTTAAAAAAAAGAAAAGGAAGAAAGGGAGGGAGGAAGGAAGGACAAAGAAGAGAAGAGAAAAAGAAGGAGCGATCACAGATAAAGAGACAGACCTAGTGAGACACTGAGAGCAAGATCTAGACCCAGGAAAGTCCTTTAGACAGACCACCCTTGGCTTTCTGATGGATGGAAGGGGGGGCTTCACACACCCTCTCCCCTCCTTACCCTCCCTGCCAATAGTGAGGCCACATGGCAATCACAAAGGTAGACCCTTCGTTCTGCCTCCCCTCCCAAGTCCAAGTTCAACTGAGGGTGGGGGATGGTTCTTCACAGCAGAAGGTCTGAGGAAGGGTCTTCCTCCCTGGCGGCCTGTGCCCTCCAGAGAGTTACTGTACAACTTCGTGTGTGTCTGGGAGGGGGTGGGGGGCAGTGGGGACACACTGGGGAGAATTAGGAAGGGGAAGAGGCAAAAGCACCAAATTATAAAGGGAGACAGCAGCAGATGAAGGATGTGGTCAAGGTCATGGTCAAAGATCAAGGATTGGGGTCCTTTCCTCACAAGACCAGGGGCTTCCGCCACCTCATCAGCATCTGGTCCTCATCACGCTTATCCCAGAAGACAAATGAGCATTTTGCCCGCGGCTTGAACCACCACCTTCCGCGCTAAGCCTGCGCTTGGCGGGCTGACAGCAAGCGGCTGGCCTGGCCTGCGCCGGCTGGGAGGGGCGGGGGGCAGGGGGGGTTGGTCCTTGGAGCCGGCTCTCGCCACCACCTTCCCTCGGGCCCACCCGGAACACTTCCAGGGCCAAGAGCAAGAGAGTTCAAGATTATAAATCCAGCTAACAAACTGCGAGATAAAATATACTCTCTCCTTGACAAATGTATCTTCGGAGCCTGGTAAGTTTAAACTTAGAAATCTCAGGCTCCTGCCAGTCCTGCTCTGAGACGGGGCAGGGTGTGGGGGAGCCAAGGGGGGAGGGGACTTCTGAGCCTGGCCTGCCCCGCTATGTCTTCTCACCCTTGAGTGACCTCACACACACACACGGACATTCGGCCCACGTGTCCAAGCTCTGTCCGCACCCCCCAGTGACACAGTCTACTCTTAAAGGATGTGTTGGGGCAGATAATGGAGTTTGGCCATTCTCACAGGTGCGTGGTGGCATCTCACACAGACACAAGAAGCCAGGTTCGGGCCATTTGGGCATGAAATGGCAGGTTCCCAGGTATCCGAAGTGTGGTGGAGAGAGGGAGTCACGGGCGTTGGACAGGCATATCCGCTTGGCCCCCATGGGGAGGGTTACGGCTGGAAGAGGGCCAGCGTTGGGCCCCCTCGCTCAAAGCTTCCTGCAGAGCCCCACCCGCATCACAACGCCCACCCCCCAGAACAGCACGCCCGCTCCCACCCCAGGCAGCTCAGAGGACACTTCCCTTGGATTTGCTCCCCACCTGGACTCTCGCCCTCCCCTTCCAGACGCAGTCTTAGCAGCTCCAGCCAGAAACTCGGAGTCGCTAGGCCCCGATCTGCTTTGGGAAGGACTGGAGGGGCGGGGGGAGGGACAGCCAGGCTGGAGACTGAGGCAGGGCAGGGCAGAGCCGGGACTGCTGAGGCAGGTCCCATTGCTAAGCAGGCCCCCCACTCCCTGCATTTAATGGAGCGTTTCTGCTGTGCTTTTCAGTGTTGTGACTCTTAATAGGCTCCCCTGGCGGGCCACGAAGGGCCCACGCTGCCTCTGAGCAGCTGCCATGCTGAGCGAGGGAGTGAGGCAGCCACGTGCCTGTCGCCTTCTCGGGAAGCCATCAAGGCACATCCTGGAACAGGCTCCCAAGGAGGCATCACAGTTTAGTGTAATTCATCACCTTCCCAGCTGCTGCTTGAGCGGGAGGGGGCCCAAGGAAGGCCGGCCCCAGCGGGCGAGCCCCAACAGGAGCGGGCAGGGCTCCAGCAGGCCTCTGGCATCGCCTCCAGCCCGTCTAAGGCCTGGCAGCCACTTGCCCAGACCTCCGCCGGCCCTGAGGGTGCCGGGAGAGCGGAAACTTGGGGGGAGGGCCAGGTCTTAGGGGTCAGGCAGATGGGATCTACACCCCCTGCGTCATCCGCTGGGCTTTGGCTCTCTGGCCCTCTGTGTGCCCATCTGCAAAACGGAGGCAAAAGTAATTCTGGCTCTTAGACCTGATGCTCAGCTAGGGCTGGGCCAGCTTTGAACCTGTTGAAATAGCTGGTAAAGAACAGTAGTTCTCACAGGGTGGTTTCTAGACCAGCAGCAGCGTTACCTGCGAACTTGTTAGAAATGCACACTCCGGGCTGCACCCCAGACCTACTGAATGAGAACTCCAGGCATGGGGCCCAGGGGCCTCTGCTGAAAAACAAGCCTTCCAGGCGATTCTAGAGCAGGCTCTGGTCAAGCCTCCCCCACTCACCCCCACCCCAGGGTTCCCCCACCCTGTCTTCCAAAGCAGCTGGACCATCTTGCGTTCTCACCAGCAGCGGTGCTGGCAGTGCTCTGGAGCCTGGCCATTCTCACAGGTGTGTAGTGGCATCACATAACTTGCATTTCCCTGATGACGTGTGATGTGCGGCATCTTCTCATCTGCTGCTTTGCCATCCATATCTTCTGTGGTGAGGTGTCTATTCAGGACTTCTACCCATTTTCTTAAACCAGGTGGTTTTCACCCTGACCAGTGTGGCTCAGATGGTTGGAGTGTTGTCCCGTAGGCTGAAAGGCCGCAGGTTCAATTCCCAGTCAGGGATCATACCCAGGGTGTGGGCTTGATCCCTGGTCGGGGCACATACAAGAAGACAACAAATTAATGGCTCTCTTACATCGATGTTTCTCTCTCTCCCTTCCTCTCTCTCTCAAAGCAATGAAAAAATGTCCTCAGGTGAAAATAAAAAAATTTAAAAAACCCTAAAGTCGAGTGATTTTCGATTTAAGTTTTTAGAGTTCTTTGAATATTTTTGAATAAAGGCCTTTTTCAGTTGTGTCTTTGCCAACACTTTTCTCCCAGTCCGTGGCTGGCCTTCTCGTTCTCTTGAGGTTGGCTGATTTTTGGTTCGTTTAGATGTGTTTTGGTCATACAGGGAAAGGGATACAACAAAAACTATTTTGGGAAAGGCACATGCCACCAGCACTCTGCAAAGTCCCGCTGTGAGGGCTCCTCGGGGGTCCTGGTATAGGTCGCAAGGCCCTAACTGGTCCCCCACCTCCCATCCCTCATTTCCACTCACTTCTGAACACAAAGCTTGGTCCTGAGGTAAGGAACTCTCATGCCAAACGCCCTAGAACAACTTTCTGCTTCAATACACAAAAAATCAGTTTAACCCTTTGGGGCCACGGCCTCTTTGAGGTGCTGAACAGGAGAAGCACCGGCCCACACGAGCACGCACTTCACGTGGCACCTCAGGTGGCCACACACTCCCAGCCCCATGCGACGTTCAGTGGCCCCGCAGACAGAGGCTCCACTGGAGAAGGAGGGAAGAAGGACCTGAGGTGCTATCGGAGCACCAAGGAGCAAAGTACCAGCCATTTTCTTTTCAGAGTAAAACCCAAACTCACGGTTCTTACTTTCCAAGGCTCCTAGGTCCTCCCCTTGCCAGGGCCTTCCTCTGCTGAAATTGCGGGAGGAAAGGAGGAAGCACCAGGGGCCAGCACCTGGAGAGGTCACCCAGCCCTGATCACACGGGCTTCACGAGACCCAGAACCAAAGCGAATGAACCATCCACCCACTGCCATCCCGGTGGGGTCGTCACCAGTTGAAGCAGGTACACCCCCGCGGCGGTGCCTCTCCCTGCCCCACCAGGTTGCCAGCTGCCCAGCCAGTGGCCCTGACGCAGAGCCTGCGCAGCTCGCAGAGGAGGGCTGGGCCAGAGTGAGGCGAAGGGGGCACTGAAGGCACCCAGTTTTAGGACACACTCACTCTTAGGACTGCGAGACCCTCTACCCCAGGAGCCATTCGGCCGGTGGCATTCCCCAGACACGGAAGCAGCTGGCTACGGAAACAGGAGAATGAAAAGCTTCGGCAGGGTGCCCTGGCTTTCACCAGCTTCGAGCCCACTGTCGCTGACATTAGAGAGGGAGGGTCAGCGTCCGCTGGGAAATGAGGGCAGGGCCCTTGTTCACGCACAGAGCAGAGCGGTTGGAGGTGCTAGGGAAGCTTTCTGGGGGGCCCACCCAGAGTGAGTGGCAGTCAGGTCTGCAGGGACAAGGGGAGGGGTGCGCCTCATGAGATCCCAGGGTGGAGAGCACTTGGGCCCCCTCCTCACGTGGGGCGGGGGTGTCCTCCCCAGGACAGTCACTCCCAGCGCCACCCACAGGCAGCCTCCATGAGCCCCTGTGTCCGTTTCGCGCACCTTTCCCTGGAGAAAGAGTCCACTGCCAGGCGCTCTTGGGGTCCTCGCTTCCCCCTCCCCCGCCCCAGTCTTGAGCTGCCTGCAGCTTGGGAAAGGCCAGCACCCAAGGGGACATAGCCACCCGCCTCACCTTGTGCCCTCTGGCTGTGACAGCTGAGGACACGGCGGGAGTGTGGAGCAGACAGTAACTGAGAAAGGCGAGGAGAAGCGCCAGCAGCTACTCAGGTGCGAAGCTGGTGGGCCCCCGACAGGTAAGTAGGGTGAGAAAGGCACCCTAAACCGCTTTAGAAGCAGAAGTTCTCACCCCTGGATCCCCAGTCCAGGCAGTCTGGAAGGCAGAAGAGGTGAGGCAGCTTGTCCTCAACTGGGGGTGCGGGGTCCCTTCCTCCACCAGGCACCTCTTCTCACCGTCACCCACTACCAGACCTCACCCCACGCCCCTGTCACTGCTACTGAGTCAGACCTGGGGAAGGACAGGGTGGAGGCCACTGAAGGAGGGAGGGGACACTCATGCAGAACATTCTAGAAGTTGAAGGTTTTCCCCCTAATTCTCATCCCTTAGGGAAGATGGGTACCAGGGCTGGGAGAATGAAGGCAATGAACCTTTAAAACAAGTTCTCCTATAGAGAATAATGAGATTGTTAATAATTTAAATAATTTGAAGTCTTTATGACAAAAACGCAGCATGCTACTGAAGGCTTCCGGAAGACAGGGCAGAAACCTGGAAGTTAGCCATGTGGCTTTAAACGCGGTGACCCTCCCACCTCACTCTGAGACAGTACACGGATGCTTCTGCCTTCCTGAGCCTCGGCTGCACGGCACCCATAATTTTTGAGCATCTTCCTTGTGCCAGGCACTCTGCTAAGTACTACGGATCAAACTGATAATGGCTAACATTCGTTATATGCTTCTTACATGTGGACGCTATTCTAAGGGCTCAGCATCTGTCATGGACCCTGTCTAGATGAGGACACCGAGACACAGAGAAATTAAGCAAATTGCTCATGGACGCCCAGCTAGGAAGTGGTGGAACAGGATTTGAACCCAGACTGTCTGATCCCAGATCATGCTCTTTTTTTTTTTTTAAGATTTTATTTATTTATTTTTAGAGAGGAGAGAAGGACAGAGAAGGTGAGAAACATCCATCAGGTGCCTCCCGTAAATGCCCCAACAGGGAACTGAACCCGCAACCCAGGCAGGTGCCCTGACCAGGAACCGAACCGGCGACCTTTCACTTTGCAGGGTGACACCCAACCAACCAAATGAGCCACACCAGCCAGGGCCCAGACCATACTCTTAACCACTGCTATATACTCCCTCTCAAGACAAAACCAGATACACACCCTGCTTCGCGAGCCTCACAGTCTAATGCACAGTGTGGCCCATGGGCCAAACCTGGCCCACTGGCTTGTTTTTATAAACAAAGTTTTATTAGAAGCCAACCACATTCATTTGTTGACCTGTTATGTCCATTTAACACAACAAAGGCAGAATTGAGTGGGGTGACAAACTATGGCCCTCAAAACTTACAATATTTGTTAAAGGTCCTTCAGAAAGAAAGTTTGCCAAGGCCTGGCCTTCGGAACCCCCTCGCCCTTCCCGGGGCCATGAGGAGGACACGTGAGGTCATGGTAGGGACAATACTCTGAGCTCTTCGGTCTAAGAAGTGACCAACACACCACAGCCAAAGCATATCCAGCCCATCCTCCAACTACACCTCCATCCCCAGGACAATCTGCCAGGATGATAGGGGAGCAGCCGGCCCCTGATGGTCCTACTGCCACTCGACGTCCTAGGCCCAAGGGAGACAGGTGGGGCACGGACTAGCAAGAGTCATTGCTCATTATAGGTAGAGGATTCGTGTAGAAACAGGGAAGAGATACAGTCACTAGGGCCCAGACCCTGCTTGGGAGATGGTGAGCTCTGCCTACCCCCAGAGCAGTTGTTCATTAATCCATTGAACATGCAACATTTATTAGATATCCTCTGGGTGCCAGGCCCCAGGGTGGGTGCTGTGCTCCTACAGAGTCCCATGATGGGTGCAACTCAGACAAAATCACACACTGGAGAAGAACTGAACCAAAAAAACCACCACGTTTCTGACATGCGACGCTTCAGCGATGTCCAGGTTCTGCTCCCCGGAAGGGAAGGCCCCGTATCTGGGACTCAGGCAGTGAGCACGCCAGCGAGGATCCAAGTTAAAGGAAGCGGCCCGACTACTTTTCTTTCTTCCAGCTCTTCGCAGCTCCACCCCATTCCACTGCAGAGCAGCTTGCTCAGCAAATAACACTTGATATGGAAATACATATGTATAAAATAAGCCCCAGGTTCTTTCATCCAGCCTTGATTAAATGGCCCGTAATGAAAAAAAAAAGCAAAACCACACACATTAAGTAAAGAAGCTATTGACACAAGTGCTTTGAGCAGGCAAAACCTTGGGTTCGCTTGAGCCTTGGCACAGGCAGGATGAAAAAGGTTAGAAAATATTTACATATCGGTTACAAAATTTAGGTTAAATCCATACTTCTTCTGTATCTTATCATCATACAGTTGAATTTCCAGCTAAGTCTAGTCATGAAAAAAAGGGAAGGGTTTAAGAGTTCTACGGACTGTTGACTTGTAATCATGAGACCATTAAAGTTTGCTGCAGGAGACAACGTGTTGAAATGTTTGCTGTAGAAAATTGTTCACTTAAAGCAGCAAAGCTGTGTTTATCAAAGGATACTGCATTTTCTCACCAGCCTTGCTATAATTAATACGCCGACTGTGACCTCACTGGCCTTGTTATAATTCAACCAGCGAGAAAGACGCAGCAGAGCCTCTTAAAATTAGGAACATGGCTAAAGGCATTCCTCCCCTCAAAAAAAAAAAAAAAAAGTAAAATAAACAAGTTGTTCCAACAGATTAACTTCAAAATACCATGCAGAATCTCAATTTTCCACAATAGGAGAATTCTCAAGCAAGGAGGGTTCATGAGGCTCTGCCTAGAGACTTTTGTCCCTTTCTCATGCCAGCCCGTGGGCACAACACCAAGTCACTAGGGTCCGTTCCTAGAGGCCTAGCCACTGCTCATTTCTCCTGCATCCCTCCGAGTCTGCAGAAAACACAAACAGTGCGTCTTCTCCACAAGCCACTGGCCACAATCCTCACTCCCTTCCCTGGAGCCCATTCCCACAAGTGAGGGTCTGGGAAAGCAGGCGGGAGCCTGCGGTCTGGGAGCTGCGGGAGGACGCAGCTGTCCTCCAGCCCAGCCCAAAGCCTCCCGGAGCCTCCTTGAGCCAGGGTTGACACTGGAAAAGCAATTTGCTTCTTAATGCATATTCTCCTCCCACTCAGGATCAGAGAAGTGGCGCTGGCTGCTGCTGAAAGCCTTTTGGGCTAGACACAAATATTAATAGAGTGACAATTGGAAAATAACAAATACAGCATTATTATGCCAGGCGTCTCTCAGGGGAGCTGGCTAGCTGGCCCCCACGGAGCTGCCAGGAACCCATGGGGCGGTGTCCATCCCGGCCTCCCAGGCCAGGCACGCCTGACTGTGAGGAGTGCTTCACCCCAGCCCGTTCTGCACGCACCCCAGGAAGCAGGTTGGTGCTGAAGGGACGGCTTGTGTGGCTCCAGGAGGGACTCAGGGCAGAGCTACATTTTGAAAGATCAATCGCTCAACTGAAAATAGTTGAAACTGTCCTCAGTTTCTAGGTTCCACTAAACTGAGAACCAGCTAGATATCAAAGAGACACAGAATCCTCCTTGACTCTCGGGTGCCGAGGGACCCCCCAGACCCCCTGGGGCCATCCGCCACCCTCCCTCCCCAGGATGAGAACACCAGCTCAAGACAAAAGCTTCTGGGAGGCAACTTCTACCTCTCTCCCCTTTCCTTCTGTGTTTGACCTTCTCAGCTTCTTCCTTTGCCTCTTCTTCTTCCTCTCCCCTCCGGCCTCCCCTTTCTGTCTCCCCAGGACCCACCCTGCCCACTTCTTTTTTCATGGTGGCGTTGACCTGAGCCTTCAAATGTTCACCAAAGGTGTTTCTCCCAAACTCAGGAGACAGACTCGCTGGTGTGAGGAGCCAGCGCCATGAGGAGTGCCAGGACAGAGCCAAGGGGTCACTTTCCTCGGCCTCACTGGGGTACAGGGCTGTATCTCTCCCCTGCTGGGAAGGTCGCAAGGTACTGCGTGGAAGACACAAGCCCTAAGCCATGACCCCGGCTCCAGCTGTTACCAGCTGCGTGATCCTGAGCAAGCTGATCTGCCTCCCTCGGCCTCGGTTTCTTCATCCGTAAGAACGGGGAGAGTAACACATATCTCGGAGTTGCTGGAAAGGTCCAGGGAGTATCTGGTCCCTGCCTGGTGATCCCTACAGTGAATCCCTCCCTTTTCTTTCTGTCTCCTTTCCGTAAGTCAGGAGTGGGGCTCCCTGATTATTCGCGGCTTCCTTGGAGAAACAGCCCGGGCAATTGTGTCAGGATCCATCCGTATCACACCTCACTCTCTGCCCAGAACACAGAAGAAGTCAACATCTGAAGGGGGTTCTGTGTGTTCTCTCAGGCCTCTGCTGGGCCAAGTCAGGAGACCATGGTTAAGAGTCAAGTGGGATCAGACTCCGGGAGTGGCCACATGTGAAGGGAACAGGATTCGGGGTGGCTCCCATGGTCACCAGGGTCTCCCAGAACCTGTTGGCAATGGGTTCGTTTCACCTCCCTCTTTTAGCCCCAGGGAGCTCGGCTTTCGCACAGCTGATGCTCGGGCAGCCAGGCCCCACATGCTGCCCCCTGCGCTGGGTGCTGCCACCCAGGGTCCGCCCTGAGAAGGGTCTGTTCCCCCAGGCAGGAGAGTAGGTCAGGGCTCCGCTTCCCGGGAGGATTCTCACCCTGGCCCCCAGGTGTGCACGCCTCCGAGCAGTAAGCCTGCTGGTTACTTTCCAAGGTCTCCCCTGGACCCCTCCCTACCCCTGAGAAAACACAGGGACTGTATCGGGCCTGGAAAATTGCTTTTGAAAAAATTTTTGAATGTGCATTTAAAGGTTTTCTGGAATAAAAGCCATGATAATGATCAGTAACATTAACATAACACTTTGAAGTTTCTGCAAAACTTTTATCCATTTAAACCCTGTCGAAGTAAGTTAACTACTGTAATAAATGACCCCTAAATTTCAGTGCCTCGAAATGATGAAAGAATTTCTTGTTCTCATCGCATTTCAATGCAGATGGGCAAAGACGAGGGGACCTCTATCCTGTGTAGACACAGGGGACCCAGGCTCTTTTCATCTTGTGGCATTGCCACCCCCTTGAACCTCCAAGCCCTTCCCTTCTAGAGCCCAGCAGGGGATGATGGAGTACAGGGTGTCTTATGGAAGGTTTCTATGGGCCAGGTCAGAAAGTGGGGAGCACCAGCTGCACCCACATTCATTGGCCAGAACTCAGTCACACAGCCCACCTGATTCCAAGGGAGGCTGGGTGCTCAGGAGGAAAAGAGACAGGAATTGGTGAAGAGCACACTGTCTGCCTCAAAACCGTGAGACAAGTGTGTCTTCTGCAAAGCAGGAAGCTAAAGCTTAAAGTGGCTGATGTGCCCAATACCACCATCAGTAAATGGAGAGAAGCGAGGCTTGAACCCAGGTCTTCTAGCTTCGGTCCATTCTTCCTCTCGTGGAGAATATCTCCCTCCTACAGACCCACGTCGCTGAGTATGTCGGTGGGTCTTAAGGGTGACTCGGGTTTTCCCATTTGTTTTTGTTTTTTGTTTTGGGGCTTTTTCTTTTGGGTTTTTTTTGTAAATACCAAGAGCTCTCCGCTCCTGCATACTATCTTTGGATCTCTTGTACCCACTGCAATGCCTTACAGAAGAATAAATACTTCTTGTGTGATTTATCAATGAGCTAGGAGACTGGCTATTGTGCCCACCAGAACACCAATGCCTCTAAACTTATTACGGTCTGTGTTCTTACTTTTTTTCTTGCCTCCTTAATTTCAAAGTAAAATTTCTTTTTTAAAAAAACCCCATCTCTCTTGGTTGAACCACAGTGAGAGGGGTTGGCCCACGCCTAATGCGGTGGTAGCAGTGAAACCCAGATCGAGATCAAGGTCCACTGAAAGGAGACCTGAACACTCTGCAGGAAGAAAAGAAGAGAGACTCATGCAAAACTCCTCACTGAAACTGCATTAAGAGCTTGCAACCAAGCCTCGGGCTGCAGAAATTCCAAAGGCCATCAACACAACGGGACCAAGAACCCCGTCTAGAGTGGAAGTCAAAAGAGCAGACAGTTGATCTTTTTGCTGGTGCCCTAAAGGACACCACTTGACATGTTTGTCCCCTGCTAAACAGGGAGAGGGAGGCCCACGGGCTTTGAAGTCTGATGACCTTCGGAAGTTAAAGAAGGACATCAGCACTGTCTGGGCAAACAAGGGGCCGCACTGGTCCCCTGGGTTTGCAGGAATACACAGACCTTCCTCGCCAGGGGACCCAACAGCACATTTATCAAGGACTTTCTATACAGCTGACACAGTGGATACAGCCACGTGTTAATGAACCAGGCTACGCTTTGGTAACAAACTGCCGGCATTCAGTGATTGAAAACACAAGACATGGGATGGTCAGGTCTTCCACCACTGCTCAGGGACCCAGGCTGCCAGCTTCCAGGGCAGCCTAAATGCCACCAGGGTGTCACCATGACTTTGGGTGTTGTCATCACCTGCATCAGCGGGCAAAGAGACAAAGGAGGCACAGAGGAGGCAGTCCCCTCTCCGGCGCTGGGGTGGCACGTTCCAGCAGCAAAGAGACAGCCTCTCGTACCTCCCTGGGAGGCCAAGAGAAGTGGGGAGCCCAGAAGCCCTTCCCAGGTGTCCACGCCGTCCATCTCGCCGTGGTGGCTGCTGATGAAGCATGCAGGCGCATAGCCACCACACCTTGGTGGCGAGGTACAGGCCAGCTTCCTGGGGGAAACACTCTCCAAGCTGGTTCCTGGGCTCAGCCCACCCCCTTGCTGCAGTTCCCAAGCTCCTGCAAAGCTGGGGTTTATTGCCCACCCCCAAATCACGCCCTCACTCATTCAGTCAACACAGAGATACTGATTTCATACTCCATGCGAAGCATGGGGCTAGGTGCTAGGGACCCAGTGATGTCTAAGCTGCATGTGGCCAATGGCTCCCTGGAATTTACATTCTTGTGTGCAGGAAATAAAGGTCAACCAGTGATTAAACAATTTCCTAAAGCAGTTAGAATTTTTTTTTAAACGCTGTTTTTTTAAAGATTTTATTTATTTTATGTTTAGACAGAGGGGAAGGGAGGGAGAAAGAGAAACATCAACGTGTGGTCACCTCTCGTGCGCCCCCTAGGGGACCTGGCCCGCAACCAGGCATGTGCCCTGACTGGGGAATCAAACTGGAGACCCTTTGGTTCCGACGCTCAGTCCACTGAGCTACACCAGCCAGGGAAGAATAATTTTTTTTTTTTAATCTTTATGGGCACTTTATTCAGATGGCCGGCAATCTGGGAAAATGGGGGGTTTGTAGCCTAACAGACCGTCTTCCATTCCATTTTTAAATGGCTCTTTTTATAAGGAGGGCAAAGGGTAGGTAAGGGGCTTGGAATTCAGGGAAAAGTTAACTGGATTAAAAAAATTGCAGCATTCTCACCCTCGGCGGTGGTCTTTAGCTGTGCCCAAGCAATATGAATCTTAAAGGGAGTAAAACAGAGTCTTGTGAATGAAAGGTCGAGGGTCAGAGGGCTACTCTGGACTGAGAGGTCAAAGAAGCCCTCTCTGAGGCCTCCGAAGAGAGAGAAGGAGCAGCCATGCGGAGAGCAGGGGAGGCGTGCACTAGACAGCAAGCCCCATGGGATGGGCCCAGAGAGGTCAACAGAGTCGGGGCACAGCAAAAGGTCATTCGATCACTCAACTAATGTTTACCGAGCAGCCGCCATGAGTCCAGAGCCTGAAGACACCACAGTGAAGACATAAATCCCTGCCCTCATCTGTGCCTGGGGCGGGGGACAGAGAGTCAACAAATAAATGAATAAACAACCTCACATCAGGTTGTGGTAAACGCTCTGAAGGAGGTGCTATGAGACCGGGTTGATGGGGATACCACTGTAGACAGGACAGAGAGGCCCAACCACTGCTGAGGAAAGCAGAGGCCTGCAGGAAGTGAGGGGACAAGCCATGTGGCGATCTGAGGGAGCAGAGCACAGAGAGCCTTTAGGGTTGCCAGGGCAAGTACCGGATACCCGGTTACATCTGAAATTCAGGTAAACAAATACTGCATGGCATGCTTACACTACAAAGTATTCGTTGTTCATCTGAAGTTCAACATTAACTGGCACCCTGCGTTTTTATTTGCTACATCAGGCAACCATAAGAGAGAGAGAACAGAAGGTACAAACACCCTCCTCTGGAGGGGCATGCTTGGCAAGGTCCAAGCACAGCATGGAGGTGACCATCAGGCGCGTGGCAGGACGGAAGGCTGGAGAGGGTGGAGCCCCAGTGAACACCTGGGTTCTATTCTAAGTGGAGTGGGAGATGCGGGAGGATTCTGAGCAGCTATGGGAAGAGCAGAGAGAGGAGACACAGCATTGCTGCCCCAAGCATCCCCCCTCCAGGAGGGCCAAAGGGAGGAGATCGAAGATCAAGTTGCTTATTCCAGGGCCTGCTGTACTAACCTGCCACTGCGTAGCCATAGAGAGGGGGGCTAGGGAGTTAGGGGACCACCAACTCAGATGGGACCATCGCTCCACAGGCAGAGAGCAGACACACGCTGTCTGACTCCCCCTTCTCTCCTCCTCTCCAGCGCTCTCTCCAGTCAGTGGGGATCCACGCGTTAATCAGGGCATCCGGAGCCCAGGCCGCCCCTGTGTCCTGATCCTCCAGGGAGAAATTAGACAACTCCCCCTCCTCTTCTCTTGACCTGACTGCGCCTCTGCCAAGTTTGGGGTCATGACAGTGGGAAAGGAGGGGCTGGGATTGTTTGGGGTCCAGCCTCTACAATCGACTCTTTCTTCATTGTCAGCGGGGCTGTGCCTACAGTCTGGGCCCCTGGTGCTCCAGCTGTCGGCTTTTATCAACAGCAAAAGTAAACACAGGCAGATGCTGGCTGCTCCCAGGATGCTTTGTAAAGCTTCTCGCACTCAGCTTGAAAAGGAACATTTTCTGGGATTGATTGGGGACGTGAGTCTCTAAGAATCCAGATTCCAGCTGAGAGGGGACATGGAAAGAGCCAGGACAGGGAGGTTGTCCCTTAAAGACATTAGGGAAGGAGGTGTCTTTATGACCGCTTAAGAAGCTCCCAACCTTTCTATGTTTCCAATAGAGACATTTGATTCTCTATTTTCATTTGATTTCCAATAGAGACATTTGATTCTCTAGTTTCAGTGGATGAAGGGTCTCCTACAAAGAGTACTGACTCGGGAATTAATGTGAGAGTCATAGATCTAGCTAGACGGCATTCTCCAGCATTTGTCTCTGTCTTTGGCTTTGTCCTATAGAGCACCTACTTCAACAGCTTGAATAAAAGCATGCCACTGAAATTTACAGATAACTGCAAACAAAAGGGTAGCGTAATATGGGGGGGGGGGGGAAATGTGGAGCCAGCAGGGCAACCTTGGGCAACTTGCTGGACCACTCTGAGCTGCAGTGCCTACATCTGTACAATAAATAATAGATCCTGCCTCTCCGGACTGTTCTGGAGGTTTACTGAAGTGCCTACCCCAATGTCTGGCACAACGGACACATTCAACAGGGAGTAGCTCCCTTCCCTCAGTTCTGTTGCCTGTGAATTGGGCACAATAAACGTATAAACGTATAAACCTGAACCCAATGGACTGGATAACTACCATGAACCAGAATAATAGACCAGAATCAAGAAAATACACGTTAATTACTCACAGTGGCCAAGATACGGAAACAACCAAAGTGTCCTTCGACAGAGGACTGGATAAAGATGATGTGGTGCCTGTATACAGTGGGGTACTACTCAGTCAGAAGGTGAAATACTGCCATCGGTGACAACATGGAAGGCTCTTGAGAATTATCATGCTTAGCGAAGTAAGTCAAGAACCATGACTTCACTCATACACGGGCTATGAAACTGAAAGCAACAAATCAACAAGACAAACAAACAAAAACTCATAGGTACAGACAACAGTATGATGATTACCTGAGGGAAGGGTGTTGGGGGAAGGTAGCAAAGGGTAAAGGGGGTCAAATATACGGTGACAGGAGACTTGATTTTGATGGTGAACACATAATGCAGTAACAGATGCCACCACAATAAATTAAATAAAAATTTTAAAAAGAAATGGCACATTAATAAGCCATGCAATTAAAAATTAATGACAGCACCGAGAATACAAGCTTGATACCAATTCCAGTGAAAAAGACCCAAGAGTTTTAATTAGCCATGAGCTCAGCTTGAAACAAGAGTGGGGCTCATTTACCACGAGAAGCTTATGCAATCATAGATTATATAATAATAATAATTAACATATATTGAGTATTTACTACATCCCAAGTGATATTCTATGTATCGTACTTTACCCGTTTATTGCCCACGACGACCCTATGGGCTGCTACTTTTATCACTTGTTTAATGATGACAAAAGAAACAGAGAAGTGAACAGACAATGGTCACAGAGCTTGTTAACAGTAGAGCTATGCACAGTTCAAGCCGTATCTGGAGTTCCCGGGTCAGTTCTGAGCACCATGTCGGGTACAGCCATGCTGTCCCTATCCCGATAGTACCCCAGCTCTCAACTGTTCTCTGCCAACAGGAGGGGACGTTAAGGATGGCATGGCTTGGAAATAAACCACCCACTCAGGCCCAGGCTCTAAAGGTCCAGCCATGACATCAAGATATCCACATCGTCCTTCCGGTCACCTCACTGCCAATTAGAGAGACTCTGTGCCCCACGGGAGGGCCTTGGTTGCCCTATTGCCCTTGAATTGTCACGTCTCTCCCCTCTCTCCTCTCCCACAGCCCATTCAACCGATCCCCCCACCCCAAGTTAATGCTACCTGCCATTTAAAATGACGGCACAGAAGAATGCGGCAAGCTGGGTATTTCTTTGAAATCCCTTATCTTCTCTGAAAAATTCATGCAAATTTTGTATTCTCCTCCAGGCTATATCTGGGTGTGTTTTAATATAAAAATAATATTTTGGCCCTGGCTGGCGTGGCTCAGTGGATTGAGCGCCGGACTGCAAAGCGAGGGGTCGTCAGTTCCATTCCCAGTCAGGGCACATGCCTGGGTTGCAGGCCAGGTCCCCAGTGTGCGGGGCATGCGAGAGACAACCACTCATTGATGTTTCTCTCCCTCTCTTTCTCCCTCCCTTCCCCTCTCTCTAAAAATAAATAAATAAAATCTTTAAAATAATAATAATGATATTTTAAGACTTACCACTGAGTAAAATTGACACTCTAGAGTGATCCACCATGGATTTCTGGCCGCTTCACAGAGCTCCTGGCACATAGCTGCGTGTCCCCAGTTTGAAAAGCAGAGGCCTGCAGATGTACCTTTCATAATATGCAAAGATGTCCAGAGCATATCGGTAGGTGAGAAAAGCAGACTACCAAACACTATGCACAATAGGATTCTATTTTTAGACACCATCTGGAAGGTTCCGTGTACACCAAAATGTTAACAGAGGTTCTCCTGGGCCGGTAGGGATGTGGGTCAGTTTTCTTTTGCTCTTTCTGTTTCTTATATACCATACAATCTTCCCACAATGAGCATGCATATTATTGGTGGGGGTGGAGTACGGGGTTTTGTTGTGGTGGTTTTTTGTGGGGGTGGGGCGGGTAGATTTGCTCTTTAAGATTTGCGCGCTCATGGCTGCCTGAGTTTTTCAGACACTTGCTTCAGCGGCTGGACCTTCCAGGCCCTGAAGCTGGGAGCCAAGCCGCCAGATCACGCCATGTACACCTCATTAACCAGCACCCTCCTGGCGCCCCACCTGGTTGCTTGGTTAATTCTGCCAGCTGTGACCTTTAACATCTGGCTGCTTCCACAAACCCATCTACCTCAGGGTTTACTGTGGGGCACCCTTGTGGCCAATCTCCTACTCTGCTTCATGCCCTCCCAGCAACTACCCCGGGTGTGACCAAGGTCTCGCCTCCTCACCTCCAGTCTTCACGCGGACAGCTCACACGCACCACGCAGTGAAGTAAAGGCCTCCCCACCCAGACCGTCTTCCTCACACCGGATGCTGCCGGAATCCTGTCACAACTCACTGCATATCTGGAACCTTGGCTCAACTTTCGGCTTCTTCCCCGGAGGTCATCCCACTGCGAGTTCAGTTGCCCAACTCTCTGTCTCTTCCTAGTTCTAAGGTTTCAATCCAGGTCCCCTTCCTACCCCACTCACAATGTCACTGATTATTACATTGATAATTATACTTGTTGCACAACTATTACATGGCGAGCACATGCTAAGTACTTTATTTCCATTGTCTTTTAATTCTCATAATAATCCTCTAATAGTAGATTTCATAGTCCTCATTTCACAGATAAAGAAACTGAGGCTCAGTGAGGCTAAGTGAAGGTTAAGACCACTAGTCTGATCACTGCTATATATGAATCATCCCTAACTACGGGTCTTAAAACAAGTCTTATTCTGGCTGCCTCTTGCTCAAGGTCACGCGGGAGGCTGCAGTCGGATGGTGGCTAGGGGTGGAGTCGACTCAGGGACTTCTCATCATGTCTGTGCCCACGGCTGATGCTGGCTATCGGCCGAAACACTCACATGTGACCTCTCCATATGGTCTCTCCACTTGCGTCAGTCTGAGCTTCTTCCCAAAATGTAACTGAATCCCCAGAGAGCAAGATGGAAAGGCGGGGCATTTTTATGCTCTAGCCTCAAAAGACACACAGCATCACTTGTGTCAGCTTTTATTGGTCAAGGCAGTCACAGAGATCTGCCCAGGTCCCAGGGGAAGGAGAATAGGCCCCAGCACTTGATGGGAAGGGTGTGGTCACACTGCAAGAAGAACGAGTGGGACAGGATGTAGTGTGGTGGCCATCTTTGGAACCTGTAGTTGGTCACGATCACACGGCTAGTAAACTGGGTAGAGACGGTGCTTGCACCCAGGCCAGTCTAACTGCAACGCCTGTGCTCTTAAACCAGGACAGCACGCTGCCAACGGAGGCTCATCGTGCCCCCAGCTCTGCGTCAGGAATGCAGAACACAACACATCATGAAGACACGGACCAACACGCGTGTCCAGAGGGGGGAGGCCAGGATGTCAAGATGCCCAGAAACACTATCACATGATTTAACAAACAGTTGAGGATATTTAGCCTGAGGAAGACAAAATTGAAAAGTGGCATAACAGCTTCCTCAAAGACATTAAGGCAAACACGTGGAAGAAGGGAGACAGACTGTGCGCTCCTCCTCCAGCGATGGCTGGAGCAGACGAGGAGGCAGGTCCCAGCCCATCACGGCTGCGAGCACACCGGGTCTGCCTCTTGGCCGCACCGCTTAGCAAATCACTTATCCTCCCTGGGCCGCCCCTGCCACATCTGTAAAACAGAGACCATGAAACCTACCTCACAGGGTCGCTGTAAAAATTGGAGATGATACGTGTATGGCAAACTGGCACACAGCAAGTGCGCAATAAATGACAACTGCTCTCGTCATCATCGTGGTGGTGGTTGTTCGTTGGGGCTATTTCATGAAGAGACGACACCTTGCAGATGTGAGAGGTCCCCGGAGAGGACCCGTCCTTAGCAATGGGAAGGCTCGGGACGGAATGTCGGACTAAAAGCCGGGAAGCTCTGGGCTCCGGTCCACCTTGGGCCCCCCAGAGATGAAGTCTGACCCAATGAGACCCCCACTGTTCCTCCGGTGGACTTAGCCTTAGGGCCTGCTGGGGTGCTGGCCCCACTGGACAGGCAAGGTGGGAAGGAAGGTGGAAGACATGGGGCTGAGAGGGAGGCACCAGACCCCCAAGAGAGGGGCGCATGGACACAGCAGAGGCAGCGACTGGGATCATAAAGATGTCAGTGGGTTCTGGAAGCATTCATCTATATGGGATCCACCTAGGCAGGGTCCCGGGGGCCATCTCCCCTCCGGCAGCTGAGTGAGACTGAGTTAGGGTCTAGGGCCCCAGACTAGATCAGTGACCTCAAGAAGCACTAATTACAAACCAGGATACCAAGACCCAAGTCAGACTTTATACAGCCTAGCAAGCAACATAGGGGCAAGAGGGGGGGAAGGAAACAAAGAGGGGAGCGGGAAACAATAAAAATAAACAAAAACCAACCTGTAGAGCACTCAGTATGTGCCAGGCATGGTTTTAAATCTTTTGAAAATACTCACTCATTTAGTTGTCACAATGGTCCCATAAATTATGTGCCATTACTGCCCCCATCGCCCACCGGGGACACCAAGGCATAGAGGGGCTACGTTACTCGCCCGAGCTCTCACGGCTGCAAAGCAGTCGGAGCCGCATCTGAACCCGGGAAATGTGGTCGCGGAGGTGTGACCTCTGCCACTTCCCTCCTCTGCCTCTCTCGGTGGCAAGGAGGGTGCGAGCCACGCGCACGTGCCATTCCCTCAACTCCGTTTTCAAAGGTAGTTTTCAGAGGAGGAAAACAGAGGCTGGGGAACAGAGAAGCAGCCCCCGTGTCAGAGAGCGGGTGGGGACCTGAGGTAGGACAGCAACACGGGTCTGTCAGCCCTTCCAGCTCCCCAAGTCCTCCGTCTAACAGGCGCGAGGACTTAGGACCCACCAGGGGATGCTGGGCAACAGCTCAGAGCAGCATGGCCAGTTGACTCCATCTGCTGTATCCGAAGGCTGAGAGCCAAAGGCATCCCAGCCTGTCTTGGGCTGAGTGGGCCAAAGCAATGGATGCCTGGTCAGATCCCAGGGTCATGGCAGGGTCTCAGTGCCCTGACAGGGACCATGTCCCCAAGACAGCACTTCCCTCCCCGCAACCTGCCCCTTCTCCCCCGCAAATGCAGCCATGCCTGGGCTTAGTGTCACAATGATAAATTCCAGGCTGATGGCGAAACTCCCGGTCCCCATCCCTGTATGCCTATTAAGCTGCAAGACCTTTCCCTGGCTCACCAGGGGAAACCTTGGAGGAAAAGGAAAAAGACTGGCTTTCCAGAACATTAAACTTCCATTGCCACTGCCGCCTGCCAATCTCCCCGCTAATCACCTGAAGAAAAGAAAGCCAACAGCCCTCGAGGGAGTCGAGGGTGGGGGCTGGGCACTGCAGCACTGCCTGCTGACCCTCCTTGTCTTTTCAGCAGGAAGCGACCTTAGAAGATCAACTCATCCCTTGTCCTGCCCTGGCCCAGACTCACTTCACGCACAGAAAGAAACCTGGGCCAGCCAAAGGGACGATTCTCCCTCCAAATTTGGTGACTAAAATATCAACGAGAGTTTATTCAAGACCCAGCAAATATTTAGTGAGCACATTCCATGTGCCAGACACTCCAACCCTCTGTCTCCAGAGTGTATCATCAGGGGCTTGAGCACCAAGGATGGGAGGGGTGCTCAGATCTGAGGATATCAACGCTAAAAACCTTTCTCCCTGACCTCGACGCCATTGCCTCCACCAGCACCCCACAGAGCACCCGTTCTTCCTGCCTCCTTTTCTGGCTGGACTGGACTGGGAAAGCTGCACGCACGGTAGCAGGTGGATCCAACGCAAAGGTTCAATGGGACTCATCCAGCGGTGGGACGCCGCGAGCTCACTGAACTGCAGTGCATTTAGGAGACGTGGTCACAAGTGTGAACCTGGACGAGTTACTCAGCCTCGGTGACTGTCAGCGTCATTATCTGTAGAATGAGATAATAATACTCCCTAGCCCTGACAGGTGTGGCTCAGAGGCTTAGGGCGTCACCCCACAAACCAAAAAGTCACCAGTTCGATTCCCAGTCAGGAAACATGCCTGGGTTGCGGGCCCAGTCCCCAGGTGGGTGCATGCAAGAGGCAACTGATTGATGTTCCTCTCACACATTGATGTTTCTCTCCCTCTCCTTCTCCCATCCTTCCCCTCTCTCTCTAAAAAAAGTAAATAAATAAAACATTTTTAAAAATAATAATACTACCTACTTCATAAATTGCTCATCCCATTCCAGTCTCTTTAAATAAGCACTCACTGTGCTGCCATGTCCAAGAGCATGTTTTAGGAAAGGCGCCCCAAAAGGAGTGACCCTCAGGGATGGAGAAATACGCCCTTTTGTGCACCTGCTGGTGGAAGTATAAGTTGCTACGCCCTTTGGGGAAGTGGAGGGAAGTTGGCAATAGGTTTCAAAGAAAACTCGTCATATTCACCCTTTTCCTCAAAATCTTCTTTCCAGAAACTTACCTTAGGTGTGTGAGAAAATACATGTTATAACAAGGGTCATCGTAATGTCATTTACAACAATTCCATTTTTATTATACCAATTTATCATACATGGGAAAATTTTTAGTCATTATCTTTCTTTTTAAAAACTTCTCTCCCCTTCGCTCTGTCCTTCTTTGACATTCCAGTTGTATATATGTCCTATCTCGACACTCTGTCCTTTACGTCTCCTCACTCTGTCATGTCTTTGCTTTCTGTTGTATTCTAGGCCATTCTTTGGAGAAACTTCCAGATCACCAATTCTCTCTTCATCTGTGTCTAATTTATTATCACCTCCATTGAGTCATTAATTTCCATGATTATACTTTTTATTTTCTAAAGGTTGTGTTTGTTTCTTTTACATATTACTAGGTTATTTGATAGTCTTTTGCTCCATCATTATACTTCCAATATTCTCTTCTAGTTCATAAACAAAATAAATACATTTATTTATATTCTATTTGGATAAGTGAAGGTCATTGCAGGGTTTGAGGAATCTGCTGTTTATACTGAGTCTCACTCAGGGTCATTTATTTCCACATGTGTTTCTTGAAGTTTGACCGTGAAGTCCCTATCCCTTGAACTTTATCTGTGATAACTCTCTGAGGCCAGGGTTTAATGTATATTTTTTTTCATGGAGGATTTGTTTTTGTTTTTACTTTCAAGCACTGGAGGGGTCTTACCAATCCAGAACCCTTTAAATTTTCAGAATGCAGTTTTAGGTAAATTCAAATTCAGATTTAAGATTAGGAATTCTCCAACAAAACAATCTTCTTCATGTTTCTTTTATTCAATCAAAAGTTAAGGATGACTAGCAAGTATCTTCACCAACTTTCTCTTTATGTGGAGTGTGTTTTTTCTGCTTTCCCTAGCAGGAGGTTTTCCCTTCAGGGATCCCAGCTTTGTGTGAGAATTCAGCCTGCTAGAGCCCTGGGCCATGCCTGCCATCTGTCGTGTATACGGCCATGTTACCTATTAAACCCCAATTAGGCCCCAAGATAAACACTAGCTCTATGACTCACTTATTCTTTTAAATTCATATTTCCTTGTTTTGTTTTGTTTTGCTTTTTTGTCTCTAAGAAATTCACTTTATATTGTGCCAACGCAACCATGCACTCATGCATTTTATAAGAGGGGCAGGAACATATACATAGTCCATCATTTAGAAGCACACTATCCCTAGAGGAGTTTCATGGAACATCTAGTTCACTATCGCTATTTGATGAAATGATAGGTGTAGTATTTTTGGCAAGGGAAAATGCCAACATAAGGAGTGAATATAAAAAATTAAGTTATATAACAGTGTTCTCTCTGGATCATGGGTTGTTGGATGATGCTTGCTTTTCGCCTTTTGTGCTTTTGCCATATTGTTTTAATTTACTTGCAATGGGAATTTACTAGTTTAACAAAAACAGTGGTCTCGATTCCACCCACACTGTTAAGTAGATACGGAAGACATCTGCGGATTCTTTATTTCTCGGTAACGTGCTTTGTGGTGATTCTGGGGGCTCCATCCTAGAGGGACGTGCAGGACTAGGGAAGGGGGGTCTAGAGGGCTAGATGCAGCATGTAGGTTGCTCCAGGTCTGCTTGCCCCGCCCTCCACCGCATGCTGCCGCCACCACTGCCTTATCTCCTAATCACTGCTACATGGTTCCACCTTCTCCAAAGAGACAGCTTCAGTTCCCTCGTTTAACCTGTCGTGGCAGGAACTGTGGCAGCTGTGGTATCCGGGTCGGACTCAGCGGGCAGGACCCACGAAGGCTCTGGTTCCTCTACCGCTCCAGACTCAGATAAAGGGTGTATTTTCGCCCATTGCTTTGTAACAGATTATTTCAATACCTGGGGCTTAAAGCAACAAACATTTTTGACCCCGGCCAGGTAGCTTAGTGGGTTAGCGTGTCATCACGATACCCAGGGTTGTCCGTTCCATACATGGGCAGAACACATACAAGAATCAACCACTGAATGCATAAATAAATGGGAAAAAAATAGATATTTCTCTTTTTTTTCCTCTCCCTCCCCAGTCAACCAATTAAAAAAAATTTTTTTAAGCAACAAACATTTATTATCTTACAGTTTCTCTGGGCCAAGAATCTGAGAGATGACAGTTTAGATGTTGACAGGAACTATGGTCACTGAAGGCTTGAACACACTTCAGTCAAGTTGGACCCTGAAGGTCCGCTTCCAAAACGGCTCGCTCTCATGGTCATTGCCAGGAGGAGTCGCTCCTCCCCACGTAGGCACCTCCATAGGCTCTTGAGTATCTTCACAACATGGAAGCTGGCTTCTCCCAGAGTAAGTAATTTAAGAGCAAGGAGGGAGACACAAGGTCTTTTATGATCGACCCTCTGAACCCACACGCAGTCCTTTTCACTCTATTCTGGTTGTTAGGTGCAAGTCACTAAAACGAGCCCACGCCCAAGTGGAGCAGACTCAGGCTCTCCCTCTGGAAGAGCGTATGAAAGCATCTGTCAGCATATTGTTAAACTACCACGAAGGGCCGCAGCTCAGGCATGGGATCTCCTGCTTCCCCGGAATCTTCCCAGAGCAACCTGGTAACCACCTCATAGCACAGTGGGGGCCAACGTCGACCATTGAAAGACAGGGAAGAGTTGCAAACAGTAAACAAACTCAAACTCTCCACAGACTACTCTGAGGTGTGGTGGTTTCTCACGACGCATCTGGAAGGAGTCTCCTGTGTCTGAACGACTGAACGGGTTTCCTCGTCAAGCGGTGGCTAGCTCGGCAACGCCCCCTCCCCTTCCTTGCCTCACTTTTCTTTCTTCCCTTATTCTTGCTACAGTAGGACTGCCCTATTCAGGGAAGCTTTAGCATATAAGCTTTGTTTGAAGTTCTGTGTTCATGAAACTTGGGTTGAGACAAGGAGTTAATCTTGGAAATCGTTTATGTTGACAAAACACCTCTCTGGGTGGCTCAGTCTCTTCAGAATAAATGTTCGGACTTCCCAATTTCCTCCTCCAATACTCCACTACCACCCCGACTCTTATTCCTTAATGGTAGCTACAAAGATGGCGGAGATTACTGAATCTTGTAATAAAGGGGAGAGAGAACTAACCACTGATCAAAGCCGACCTCTGCCACTGGGTTATTCATCCGGTCTGGTTCCTAGACGTGTCTGCAACTGATCCCAACTGACTTGTCAGGGTGACACAACAGCCCCACAACTAAAGACCATAATTCTGGTCCTTTCTCTCCACTTGCAAAACCCCCTGCTCTGGGAACTCACTGTTCCAACCTCAGTCCTCTGCTCAACTATAGATTCTCTCAGCGTCTCAACCAGGGCAAATAAGAACCTCTAAGCTCTCCTGTCTGACATGGCCAGGCCACGGAAACAAAGTGCTGCTCCAGTCCCACCCACTTACCCTCCGCCTTCCCTTAAGTTTCTGCGCCCTGCTGAGGGGACTCTCAGGTGGGAGACATCAAACTCCACGTTCTTGGGTTCCTTCATAGCATCTGAAGGCTTTTACAGTGTTCAGTGATTTGGCCCATGGGAGTGGAAAACAAGGAAACTGGATTCTAAAACTCTGTCGTCCCTCTCCCACCTCCCCGCTCTTCCTCCACAGCCCTCAGGTGAGAAGGGGTGAGCTGCCCAGGGGACACCCATCACCACACAGTGTGAATGGTCGCGACCCTACTGTTTATAAGGAAATTCTACAATCACATTATTGAGAAGGTAAGAAATTCAGGAAAATTTTTTCTTTCTTTATAACACTTTACTCTAAGGCCTGTTTTGTCCTGGTGGACTCAAAAACAGGAGGTCGCCTTTGACATTTTGAGCTAAACAATGACCTCTTTCTTCTAGGTGGTTCCTGCCCTTCCTGAAGCCCCAAACCTTGTTGCTTTCATGGGTGGAGACCTCCAATAAACAAAGTTTACAGGATATGGGCGTGCATTGGAAATACATTTTAAATAGGTTCTCTACCTCCTTTAGGCAATTAAAGTACTTCCTCAAAAAGAGCATCACTGGGGGTGGTGGGGGGAGGGGGACTTGGTGAAAAAGGTGAAGGGATTGAGAACCACAACCTGGTAGTTACGAAACAGTCAGAGGGATGTGAAGTACGGATTAGGGAAATACACTCAGTGATATTATAATAATATGTACGATGCCGGGTGGGTACCAGAACGATCAGGGGGATCATTTTGTAAAGTATGTGGTTGTCTAACCACCTGGTTGTACACCTGAAACTCATGTAAAATAATATGGAATGTAAATTCTAATAGGAAAAAAAAATGTTTAATTAAGAAAATGTCACCACTGTCACTGATTCGTTACTGAGCCCACGGCCAGCTTGCCTGTTAAGAGTACTCCTCTGTCTACCTCCAGGTCTCAGTCCCAAACGCTCAGTCTCCCTCTTTGTAGGCTGCTTGGTTTAAGCCCATTTTTCTGGTTTTTGAACTTAGCAGTCCTTCCCAGGTGTAAGTTCCTACACTTCCCCTCTCGACGGAGGGTAAGAAGAGCTCTCTCCAGTTGCGTTCCCTCACCCCCACGGGCAGGACAGAGCCATCCAACACAGGGATGTGGTCAGACACGAAAGGGTATTTGCGAAGTCACTCTGCAAACTGTAAAGCGTCCTACAAATATCAGGTGTGATCTCATGAAAAAAGCCTTCTCAAACAACTGACAAGCGCACTTCTTCACAATGCCTCTCTGGATACTTGCTCCCGAAGCCAGGAAGGATCAAGGCCGTGTCGGGGGGTAGGCGTTGTGACATCATTGAAGGAAAAGGATGGAGTGAGAGGGCCACCTGTACAGAGTCATTTTCAGATGCACCTCATCTGCTTTGACAACCGTTAGCTTCAGGCATCTGCTGGTAGGGCGGAATTAGAGAGCCCAGCCCAGGTCATGCTTCCAGAGAAGTCCGAGTCGCGATACGGAGGTGGTGGCAAACCAGAACCCCGGGGCATTTAGGCAGCGCACTCCTGTGCCCATGGGCAGAGGTCCACCCAGGCCACTGTCCAAATTCACTCTGCTGGGCAGAAGAGCAGTTGATTTATGTCTCCAGCAGGTACGCCAGAGAAAATTCAAATTGATCAAAAATTAAATATTCATAGGACATTATTCATTAAGATTCATCTCACCGAGTGGATGAAATGAGGCAAGGGAAGAAATTAGCTTGCTTGAGAGTGTCAAAGTGATTATGTGATTAAAGTGCAATTTATAATTTCTCCTTCAAAAAAAGCATTACTTCTTGATTTCTCCCCCTTACTGTGCCCCCTTGTTGTCTGGGCCTGAGCCCGGAGCACGCGGGGTTCATCGGAGGTGGGCAGGCTCCAAGCAGTGCCTCTCTCCTCCTGCCCCCCCCACCCCCATCGTCCACCACTGACTCCAAGAGAGGCCCGTCCACCCGGCCTCTAGGCTCTGCCCTCGATGCTGAAAGCGGGGCCGCCAGACGCAAGTGGCACCCTCCTCAGGGAAGCCAGACAAACCCCCACGGCCCCAGTCGACAGGGTGGTTTCTAGCCTCAGGCCTCTGCCTCACCTTGCCCTACAAGAAAAAAAAAGTGAACCAAGTACAGTTTCCCTGTGGACCCCTAGTATTCCCTACAGGGCATCCCTGGATGGTCTCTAGGGAAGCCCCCTTCTGGTCACCACTTAATCTTCCAGAGAAGAGGGGTGTCCTCCCTCATATTCTTGGCCCCCCTTCTGAACTGGATGGGCAGCTACGCAAAGCCAAGTCCCAGTCAGCTGACGACTCACGGAGCTCACCCAGTGAGACACCATCGGTGACGGTCGGCAAGCCTGGCCCCCAGTTCCCTCCAACAAAGGTCCCGGGAAGGGTAAGCATCAGAGTTCCAGGACCCCACTGGTCCTGGGATGACACAGTAGGTGTCCCCTTAGGTAGCCCACCTCCTTCACCCACTGGAGGGGCCTCTCTGCCACCCTCCCCTGGTGGGGACTCCCCAGATAGGTTAAGCCTGAATCCAGTAAGAAACCAGGGACCCTCCCAAAGTCCTGCCACACAGAGGCCGGCGGCCCCGGTTTTCCAAGCATGCCCCCCCAATTCCCGAGGACCCTGAGGGCATGGCTGCCTTGTGGGGAGAAGGGGCGGCCCTCAAAGAGCGCCACCCCACTTTCATCCGCCTTACACGTGGTGCTTCTGCTTGTGATTTCGTAACAAGAAAGCGTTTGCTGCTAAAAATCATTTTGAAGCCACCGAATTAGGTGACCTCTTACAAGCCCCTCTCAGTCCAGGAGCTTCTGACTCTCTGACCTCCGTGGTATAGTACAGAAACAAAATGTGCTCTGAGCCAGACAGAGGCTCTGTCTGCTCCTGTTAGAGCCTCTTTACAAAGAAATGGGATCTGTCTGTCTGTCTGTCTGTCTGTCTAGGATCCAGAGTCTCGCTCAGATGACACATACGGGTGAGGGGGCAGATGGATAACTATTTATTTTGCTCTGTGTGCCCCCCCCCCCAATCCCAGCCTCTCACTGTCTCTATAACTCTCTGGGAGTCTCTCTCGCGCGGCCGCCCAGTGAAGATTTAGAGGCCAGCTCCAGCCGCTGAGAAGGGCGGTATTAATCCAAGCTTGTTCCCCAACACCACGGAGGCCTGCCCAGGTTAATTAGTTGTGGAGGCTTTTCTTCAAGTGAGCGAGCCGGCAGGGTTTTTTACAGCTCTGTCACAGCAGCTATTTGTTTTCTGTTTTATTTGGAAATACATTTATCTGACTATAAATAGCATCCACTGTGACCTGGGCCAAGACAGGCAGTGAATGGCCCCTCCAGGGGTGTGGGGGTCAGAAGGCTTCAAGGCGCGGTCCCCCTACCCTGAGAGGCACTTCTAGGCACGCCGGGCCCCGGGAGAGGCAGGGAGGATGTGGGAGAGGTCAGAGGGGCCAGAGGCAGAGACAGAGCCAAGGGGCATGCGCACAGCTACAGGTGAAGAAAGGCAACACCCAACAGTGAGCAGAGCCCAGAGCGAGGGGGCAGGAGCCTGAGGGTGTCAGGGTGGGGGGAGGAGGGGGAACTGAGGAAGAGCCTGCGGCATAACAGAGAGGCGGCAGAAGTCTGGTTCCAGGTCCCAGTCCCGGTGCATATAAGCCATGTGACCTCAGGCCAGCCTCTAACCTCTGTGCCCTGGTTTCCTCACCACACCCTGAGAGCGGTAACATCTCCCCGCTCAGGCTGGTTGCCGACACCTAGGAGACAATGGAAGGAAAGGCGCCACACGAAGGACAGAGATCCTCGTTCTGCAGACGAAAACGATTGCTTGGGTGGACTATCCTGGAATAAGTGGCCAGGACTCTAGGCCTCCCAGGGGACAATAAACCTAAACACATTAGCGGAGGGACTTCTGCCCGAGGCATCTGTGCTGATGACTTCAACATGGTCACAAAGTCGGGCCGTGCGTGACTTGACCACAAGCTCACCATGGCCAGTTCAGCCCGTGCACAAGCCCCCACTGGGCAGATTCTGAAGTAATTCACTGGGCAGATTCTGAAGTAATTCACATGATCTACAAGTACTTACTTAGGGAATAAGGGGTGACAGAGGGGGACAGGTGAGGGGCAAGGGGATAACTATATAAAACCAACCGGGAAGAACAGACTGTTGGTAGAGGGTGTGCCTTTGGGATTCAGACAGCCTGTTTATATCCCTTTCTGGTTATAAACCTTGGAGAAGCTATTTAACACTTGTATCACCATTTAGTCTCACATCTGTTAAGTGGACATAATAAGGGCACGCAGCTCCCTGGACTGCGGTGCGAGGGCTGAGTGAGACAAAGTCTGTGACTAGGTGTCAGATGGCACGTGGCTAGAGTTCAATAAACACTAGCTGTGCTGACAGCATAAAAAACCTAGTCAGGACACACATTAAAAAATAATCCCACGCACATGAACTTACTACCAACTGGGAGCCTATGTGCTGAGGGAGCGCACGGCGATACAGAGTTCGGTCTGATGGGATTTAAATCAAGGAATCCTTCCCGGAGGAAGAGCAACTTCAACACGGTTTCAATGAGAAGAGGCAGGATATTCCTGTACACTGCTGGGCAAATCCTCGTGTGCCTTCCCATTACGCCGGAATTGCAGCCAAGGCCTCAAAGGCAAGACAGGAAGAGCCAAGTAACCCCAGCGAGCCCGCCAGCAGGAGACAGAGCCAGCACCCCCACGCAGGGCCAGGGAGGCACCAGGATCCTTCGGGCAACCAGCGCCCAGACCACCTTAGTCAGGATAAGTAAAACACTGAGAGAGGACAGGACAGTCGGCAGGCCTGTGGGGAGAGGCCAGGCCTTCCTCTCCTCTGTGGGGAAGAGACGGGTGCTTTCCTGCCCCATGCAAAGAGAAAGAGGGTGCCCAGACCCCACCAGGCACAGAGCATTGTCAAAGAGCCCTTTGATCCGGGAGCCTAGGGCTGCAGCCCCAACTCTCTAGTGCGCTCCCCGCCGTGGGAAAGAAAAGCAGAGCAGGGCATGTGCCTGTCCTGGGGTCTAGGGTTACGCTGGAATGCAGCAGGAGCCCACCCCGCTGGGCCCGAAGGCACCTGGTGCAGCATGAGTGGGAAGACGACAGGAGCAGCTCTCCCATCCCAGGTGTGTATGGCCCTTGATGGCCACGGTCCTCCCAGCGGGCTCCGTGGCTCCACGTGGAAATGCACGGAAGTCAGCTCAAGGGCAGGGACCAAAGATTGCCCAGGTTGCTGCTGAATTAAGAGACAGGCACCTAAGCCAGAGAACGGGGTCACTGGGAGCCTGAGCCCCGGTGCCACCCCAGGGAGGTGCAGCTGCGGGTGGGCCGAGCGAGGGGCGGTCTGTCTATGACGGGGGAGCCGGGGTGGTATCTCCAGATTCTGACAGAACCCGGAAGAGGCCAAGGACGCAGAAATGCTCTCTGTTCTCTAAAGTCTTTCTCAGAGGCCCCTTCCTCCTCCTGCTCCCCCAGCCTCAAACAGAGATGCCAAGGCCTTGAAGAGAGGGGGATGAGGGGCCATAGAGCCACCGGCCACTGCCTCAAATGGCCGAGGCCAAGCAAGCTCCAGCGCGTGCCAGCGGGAAGGGAGAAGAGCTCGGGATCAAGCTTCCAATGGAAGTTTTAAAAATGTAAAAGACAAGAGTCCTAATTACTGGAATGAGACTGTTCTAGTAACTGAAAGCGGCTGGAGGGTTGCGGAGCCAGACCGAGACGTCATTAAGGGAGCTGCTCCCCAGCAGCAAGGAGATCTGGCACAACACGGCCGGGCTGTTACTGGAAGAACTGAAACCGGTTGGTGTTTATACTCTGAGGAGAGGCTCCCCAGTAAATTGGGCCCTTTTACATGCACACGGGAAGTAACTGGCCCTGGGAGACCTGTGTCCCTCTGGTCAGGGCACCCAGATGAAAGACAGTGACTCGCCCAGAAGGCGTCTGCCTCGTTCCCATTTAGATGCTGTCGCACCTCCCCGGAGAGAGATGGGCCCTAAGTGGAGGAGGGGAATCTGTCCTCAGGCTTTTAAGGAGGCACTTAGAAAGGAACACGGGGTTTCTTCTTACAGGAATCATCAACGGAATGCACGGGCAGGCAACTGAAAGAAAGAGATGGTGCAATTTGCTTACTCCTGGTCTATTCCAGGAAGCATGCCCCCATCGCTTCTTACCACCGGCCAGCGGTCCCCACTGGGAGGGCCAACAGCCACGGAGGTCTGTGAGTCTGACCGGAAAAGTCGGGAGAGGAACAAGTCAGGGGGCAACCCCTGCTGGGACGCAGAGGCAGCATGTCCTGGGGGTCAGCAAACTGCCACAGGGGCTTGACCCCCAGAGCAGCAATTTTCTACAGGCATGCCACAGGAATTTTTGAAGCATGCGATACCTGACTCTTCAGTCAGGGGCACTGACCTCTTTTCCCTGAGGCTGTCAAATAAAAAAATGACAACAGCCAGCACAACAATAGCCATCCAGGGTGAGTGAATCAAAATTACACCTGTGTTTTGGTCAGAGCAGCAAAAAATATATTTTTGGTGTATCACGGCATTTTAATATTTAGTTTATGTGTGCCGTGAGATGGAAAAGGTTGAAAATCCCTGCCCTAGTGGAAAGCGAGGGGAAACGAGTTTACAAAGAGCAGGGCAAGAACTGGTTCTCGGAACAGGATGTTCCCTTGGCTAACGTCCGTCTGGGGGAAAGGGGCGGACACCCTCCAGCGCCTGCACTGCATCAGGCACTGTGCTCCCCCTCGTCCTGTGTAATCCTGCCGCAGCCGTGCAGGAGGGCCTTCTCTCCATTTTACCGAGGAGAAAGCTGGGTCAGGGTAGTTGGCCTACGGTCCCATGCCGCTGGGATTTGAACCTCCAGTCTGTCTGGATGGCACCCATGCGGCTTTACTGTTCAGACTGCCCCTTCGACAAAGGACGCGCTGCCCTGCTGCTAAGGGTGTTGATTCTAGTCGGCGCCAGCAGTTAGCTCCATCCAGAACCCATCCACTGGCTTCTGAGCCACAGACATGCTTTACCCCGGGGCGGCCTCCAGCCGGCGGCTGAGTAAGATGGTGGTACCTGGGCCTTTCCGCCAACATGGAACCCCTCTAATTAGCAATTTTGCCCCAGGATGTCCCCCTGGACTGTCACAGGCTTTGTCAGGTCTGCATCCAGGCTGAGACCTCCTCCAGGCCTGTCCCACGTCCTCCCTTTTCCTTTCACAGGCGCAGCTCCCATGTTGGGCTCCTAACTCCACCTCAGCATCTGGCTCCCAGAGAACCCACCAGGGGCTCTCATTCACCCTTGAAGTGACATCTCTGCAGCCCAGAGGGGCTTCCCATTGTGGCTGTGGCCCACCCCTTCCAGAGGAAAGCTACTAAAGGTTGAAGGATTAGAGCTTCCTGGAACAATTAGTAACCCTTGATTTCTAGGTGCTTAATGCTCAAGGACAGTGGCTAACATTCAACCACGCTGTGAAGTTTAAATCCAAGTAAACAGTCACTCTCACTTTCTACTCTTCCTCATGTCACTTTGAACCCTTCGACGGCCGTAACATGAAATTGAGATACTGAGTTTTGCTATATATTGTGCTTGATGGGAATGCTCTATGAGTCCTGAGTTTAATTTAAAAAGCAGACAAGCACACGCAATAAAGAAATATATGTAATGTATGTATGTAAGTATGTAAATCAAAATAAGAAATATATACCATATATAAAGTCCTTCATCAAAATGAAAAACTTCAAAGCAGAGAGAATACTTCTAAATTCAATCTATGAGATGAGCGTTATCCTAATACCAAAATGAGACAAAGATATCACAGAAAAAAACTACAGAACAGTATCTTTTATGAACATAGATGTAAAAACCCTCAACAAAATATTAGCAAATTGAACCCAACAATATGTAAAAAGAATTATATACCATAACAAAGTGGGATTTATCCCAGGTATGCAAAGTTGGCTCAACATTTGAAAATCAATGTACTACATCACATCAACAGGCTGAAAAAAATCATATGATTATATTGATAGATCCATCAAAAAGGTTCACCATCATTAATCATTAAGAAAACTCAAATCAAAACCCCGATGACATATGACTTCACACCCACTAGGATGGCTACAAATTTTTTTTTAAAGGACCACAGCAAGTGTTGGAGAGGATGTGGAGAAACTGGAACTCTCATGCATTTCCGATGAGAATGAAAAATAGTGCGGCCCCTTCGGAAACGAGTTTGGCAGAGCCACCATATGATCCAGCACTTCCACCCTGGGTACATACGCAAGAGAACTGGAAACATATGTCTATACAAAAACTCATACATAAATGTTCACAACAGCCAAACATGGAAATAACCCAAATGTCCATCAATACATAGATGGGTAAACCAGATGTAGCATATCCACACAATGGAAAATTATTCAGCCATAAAGAGGACTGGAGTGCCGACAAACGCAACAAAACGGATGAACCGTGAAAACTCTGTGCTAAGTGAAGCAGTCGTAGACAGGGGGCCACATCCTACACAATTTTGTTTAGAGTGAATGTCCGGAATAGGCCGATCCAGGGAGACAGGAAGCAGGTTAGCAGTTGCCAGGGGCTGGGGGGGTGGGCAGAAACGGGGAGTGACAGCCTAATGAGTATAGGGTTTCTTTTCGAAGTGAGGAAGATGTTCTGGAATTAGTGGTGATGGCTGCATAACTTTGTGGCTATATTCGAAAACAACTGAAATGTGCGCTTTTAAGGATAAGTTTTATGGTGTGTGAATTGTATCTCAAGGAAACTGTAAAAGTAAAACAACAAAAACACCTATTAAACTAAAACTATAAAACAACTAAAACTATAAAACTTCCAGAAGAAAACTGTTGTGAACTTGGTTAGGCAAAGATTTCTTAGATAAGGCATCGGAAACACAATCCATAAAAAACTGATAACCGGGACTTCATCAAAATTAAAATTTTTGCTCTATGAAAAACACTGCTAAGACTATGAAATAATAAGCCACATACTTGGGGAAATTCTTTGGAGAACACATATCTGATGAAAGATTTGTATCCAGAATATAAAGCAAACTCTAAAATCTCAACAATAAAAAAGCAACCAATTGTTTAAAATGGGCTAAAGATATGAACAGACACTTCAACAAAGATAAATAGAGAAATGAAAAATAAGTACAGGAAGAGATGTTCGACATAATTATCATTAGGGAAATGCAAATTTAAACTCATAATGAGGTGCCGCTATATATCGGGATAGCTAAAATTAAAAAGATTGCAAGTGTTGGCAAGGATGTGGAACAACTAAAACTTTCATGGCTCAACCATTTTGGAAAACATCTGGCAGTCTTTTTAAAAAATGAAATATGCTGATGTTTAGCTTAAAGACCTCCAGCCGACATGGAGGCGTAGGTAGATACACTTTGCCTCCTCACACAACCAAAAGAAGGACAACAACAAATTTAAAAACAAAAAACAACCAGAACTGCCAGAAAAAATCAAACTGTATGAAGTCCGACAACGAAGGAGTTAAACAAGAAATATTCATCCAGACTGGTTGGGGGCAGAGAGGATGCACAGCAAGGAGGTAGGTGGCAGCTGGCAGACTGGACTGGGTGGTCCCACATTTGCATGCGGATAAACCGGGAGGAATAACTGGGGATCAAGACAGACCATGCAACCCAGGGTTCCAGTGCAGGAAACTAAACCCTCAAAATCTCTGACTGTAAAAACCTATGCGGGTTGTGGTGGCAGGAGAAACCTCCCAACCTCACAGGAGAGTTCATTGGAGAGACCCACAGGGTCCCAGGACATACACAAACCCACCCACCTAGGAATCAGCACCAGAAGGGCCCAATTTGCTTGTGGGTAGCGAGGGAAATGAATGAAAGCAGGGCGAGAGCTGAGCAAGTGGCATAGTTCCCTCTCTGACCCCTCCCCCACAGACAGCGTCACAACCCAGAGACAATGGGTGGCCCTGCCCTGGCAAATACCTAAGGCTCCACTCCTTACAACTTAACAGGGGCCCCAAGACAAAGAAATAGGACCCAAATGAAAAAATTAAATATATTCCAACCATGCTCTAAGATATCCACCAAAAGAGAAGACAGCATGAGTCTACAGAAGGCTTGTATAAGAATGTTCATAGCAACTTTATTTATAATAGCCAGAAAATGAACAATTCACATGCCCATTATCAGTAGAATGGAAAAACAAATGTGTTATATCCATTCAATGGAGTATTACTTAGCAATAAAAGGAATGAACTATTGCCCTGACCGTTGTGGCTCAGTTGGTTGGGCATCACACTGCAAAGCTGAAGGTCACTGGTTCGATTCCCAGTCAGGGCACATACCTGGGTTACAGGTTCAGTCCTGGGTCAGGGCCCAAACAAGAGGCAACTGACTGATGTTTCTCTCCCTCTCTCTCTCCCTCCCTTACCGCTCTCTAAAAATAAACAAATAAAATATTTTAAAAAGGGGAAAGAACTATTGATACACACAACATGGGTGAATCTCAAAATAAATACGCTAGGTAAAAGATGCCAGACAAAAGGGAACATATATTGTGTAATTCCATTTATATAAAATTTTAGAAAATGCAAACTAACCTATAGCGACAGAAAGCCGACCAGTGGTTGCCTGAGGCAAGGAGAAGAGGAAGAAAGAGAGGGAGGGAAAGAGTGGCCACCAAGAGGCACAGGGCAACTTCTTGGGGGCGTGGGGGTGGACATGTTCACTATCTTGACTGCGATGACGGTTTCATGGGTATATTTAAAACTTACAAAAATTATAAACTTTAACTATGTGCAGTTTACTGCAAGTCGATTGTACCTCAACGAAGATGGGGAGTGAGAGGAAGAACATTGTGAGTGAAGATGTAACTTACTACTGCAACATCCTACAAAGTGGAGAAAGTCCCACTCTGATTCCGCCCCCTGATTTTTAGTGTTTCAGGCTGGAACGATCCCAGAAGACCCAGGAGTCTTCCCCAGACCCGTGACACAAACTTTTCCTTTATCAGAACTCCTTTCCCTCACCTTGGCACCTGGTGAATGTCACCGTATCTTTCGAGCCCAGCTCGAATCCCATCTACTCCTCGAAGCTCCTTGTCTTCTGCAGGCAGAGTTAGTGGTCCCAGTACAAGCTGCCCTGGCACCTGGGAATCTGGTGTCTAGCTCCTTGGCATTCTAGGATGTCAGGTTTGTGGTTTCATATCAAATATCCTAAAGGTCCGCAGCTCATACTGATCTGTCCTGTTACTGAGGCACAGATCTGAGTCCTACAAACAAGGTGAAGTGAGATAATGTGGGAGCCAAGCCCCCACCCGCCTCCAGACCTTCAGAGCCCGACCTCGCCCGTTGGCCTTTACTTGATAGAAAACCTGGGGGGTTTTTTTCCCCTTTATAAAGACTAGACTGCCTAAAATGAAGCTGTCAGCTTGTGATGGAAATGATGAGTGGATGAAGCCGTCCAAGAAAGGGATGGTTCTTAGCCAGAAAATAGCTTTGTAAATTACTTTAATCTTTTATTAAGAATCTGGAAGTATCACTTAAAAATCTTAGTTGTACTTTATAGCATTTTATTGGGGTAAGTTATATACTTGGGTGACATTAACAGGATTGCAAATTTGGAAAGGCTTTGGGTCTTGTCCCTCAAGAATGTCAAAAACTCCCAGTAGCTCTAGAAAGTACGCACCTTGTTGCATTATAATGCGTTTAGCTCTCTCCCCACTAGTCTGAGAAGTACAGTAGTCTAGACTCTGAGGCTAGGTTGTCTGGGTGCAAATCTCAATTCACTTTATAGCTGTGTGACCTTGAACAGGTTACTTAACCTCTGTGTGCCTCGATTTCCTCGTCTTTAAAATGGCAAGTAAAATAGTACCTGCCTAATAGCACTGATTTAGGTGATTAAATATGGCAATGCATAAAACGCACTTAAATCAATGTCTAACCCATCAGAAGTGCTTGATAAACGTTAGTAATTAGTTTGAGAGTTTCCTCTAGGGCAGAGTTCAGGTATTAGGGACTTTATTAAAATTTTCTAGTTCTCGTGGTTCACGCGGTGCTTGGGCCCATGGAAGATGCTCCCCAGGGGTTAAAAGAATGAGGGAATAACTTGGTGAGGAACAAATTACGGCTCTGCCACTGTGCTCCTACAGTCAAAGCTGACTTACCTCTGGTAGAACGAGGGCGTTTTGGCTTGGCTGGTCTGGTATCCAGACGCCACTGATGTGGCCAGCACCCCTACCGCTGTGCCCTCCACCGCTGCTATCAATTTCCCAACTGACAATCATGGTGCTATGACCGGGAGGGAGCAGGAGACACAGCGAGGACGATGGAGGGTTGTAGCCTGGTCTGTGTCCCATGCCTGGCCATCACGGTAGAGACATGAGGGTTAAAATCAGACAAAACTGTTCAGGGGAGATGGAGAGCTGCCGTGGGATCCAGCCAGCACCCCTGACCCTCCGGAGTTTGTGTTCGGTCCAGCACCCAGAGCGACCCTGTTAAAACCTGAAGCGAATCATGTCACTGCCCGGTACAAAGCCTTCCAATGGCATCCTACCTCATTTGGAACAGAACCCCAGGCTCTCACAGCGGCCTGCAAGGCCCTGCGTGCTCCCACCTGTGCGGTCTCCCCCACCTCATCTCCTGCCTCGCTCCTCGCTGCACACACCCTCCCGCCTGCTCGCTGGGCGCCTCTGTCTCGCAGTGCCTCAAGCACTCCTGCGACGCCCGCTTCGCGTGTGTGCACTTGCTACTCCCTCTGCGTGGGACGCTTTTCCCCGGCCACTTGTGGTTCACTCTGCCACTTCGCTGAGTTCTCTGCTCAAATGCCACCTCATCGGACAGGTCTTCTCAGGTCACCTTGCTAAAATTCCCGGGAAGCGGGGACTTCATCTGTTTTACACATCGCTCCATCCCCCACACTTCTCCCAGGGTCTCAGCAATGACTTATGGGTTGAGGAGGTGGCTAAAACCCCAAGAATCCACCTGTATCCTGCTTCTGTTCCTGTTCCCCTCCCAGGGCTGGGTTCTCCCCAAGGTGGAGGCTTCTTCCCAGTAGTGAACTGTCTCTATCCAAATATGGTTCCTGCACCCCCAGCAGAATAAGGTGGATAAAAGTGTATCGTTGGAACAAGAGGGAGCTGCTAATTGCATAAAACTCTGCTGGGGAAACTCAGGGGTCCCCAGCTTCACAAAATGAATTTGCATTTGCCAGTGTTTTCAAGGAAAGGTATAAGGTATCCTGTGTTTAGGAGACAGCATACTGATTACTGTCGCCCCTTAAAGTAACAGAAGGGAACATAGAAGGAAAAGAAAAGAAAACCCTGGTGACATTCTCCCTGGGGTGGGGCTAAGACGACGCATTTTAAAAATTTCCCTGGGTGATTCTTAAGTAACCAGCTTAGGCCGGGTCCTTAGAAAGGCTTTTGGGGCTTGAGTCAAGTCTTGTACAAGGCCACACATTACAGTGAGAATGGCATGGGCTATTACAGCCAAATGGGCCTGGGTTCAAATCCAGCTATCACTACTTAGCTGTGTAACCCTCTGCTACTACTTGGCCTCTCAGATTCTAAGGTTCCATTTCTAGTTATAGTAGATAGTGACGTCTGTCCTAGCAGGCTGTTGTGGTGATTAAATTAAGTAACACATGTAGTGTGCCTGGAACATAGTAGATACTTAATAGATGGTAGTTTGTTACTGTTATCCTTATGGTCTCTGTTTTCTGAGTGCTTACAACCTCCCTAGGAGTTCTCTGACAAACCGGCATGCTTACCTTTGCCCTCTATGACCTCACAGAGGTGAACACGGTCTGAAGTTTTCAAATAGGCCAGTCTGCAGATAGGAAAATCTTCAGCCCAATAGCTCAAGGAACATATTTTTGCTCTTAACTACCCATTAATCATTAATAAAAAGTCCTTACACTTTCAGTGTCTTTAGTAAGGCTTTCACGTGTATTCCAGGGTGAAAGCTTGAGAACAGGGAGGTCAAGCAGGCTCCATTACCACTTACTGGGAGAGGTCTGGCAGTGGCCGGCATGCTCGGCTACAGAGTGGGTGCGCTGGCACTTAGAGCCCACAAACCCTGTGCACCTCCTTCAGGTCACACTCCACATCATCCGGGACTCGGGACTCAGGACTCAGCGCTTGAGGGTCAAGAGGGAACGGAGGCATGGCAGGTCCACCTCTTCTTGCTTCCTGCCCCTCCTACCAGGCAGCAGGGCGCTGGAGGTATGGGTGGAGAATGAGCGCGCAGTCGCCCCCCAGCTTGGCTGTACCACTCCAAGGACGATCTCATCCCTCGGAAGAGCCTCTCCCACCCAAGTCGGAGGGTGGCAGGGGCGCAGGGGTACAGCAGCTCTGCTTCCCGTCAGACCGGCTGCCAGCCTTCTACGACTCCACACCGCCCCCTGCTGGAGGCCGCCTTGCACACAGCCTGACTGTCCACAGCCCGCGCGGAACCACTTTCTGGGAGTCCTCCATGCCGCCCCTCTAGGGCTGCTCTGGGGGCCACAGCACAGTCTGGAATGGAGAGCAATACCCCTATTTCTTTCTTGGCCTTACTGTAAATCTTAGTCTATCATATTGGGTGATCTCTTTGCTCCCTCTGAACTTCAGTTTCTCCCAAGTTGTAACCAGAAGACTCAGCCCTGGCTTTCCCTGCCCTCCTAGGGTGAAACGAGACAGAATAACAAGATACCCACTCTGCCAAATGGAAAGAACTGGGGCCTTTCAAAGGAAACTGCTGTATATTTCAGAGTTAGGGGCGTAAAAGCAGCAGCATTGCCAGAAAACAAATACAGAAATTAAGGCCCAGAGCATCAAAGCGAGCAGCTGCAGGGAACAGACTTTAGGTATTTGCTCATGTTCTTAATTGCTCACATACATGAGTAAAGCACCTACTATGTGCCTGGTACTGTCCTACCTGGAGGAAACCGGCTGCTGTACTTTAAGTCCCTTTGCTAGGCCCTTGTCCTCTTTCTCCTCTCTACCCTCCTCCTCTCACCGTTTTCCGCCTGAATATTTTCCCCCATGCCCTTGGTAACCCTCATTCCACTAAAAACAAATTCTACAACACAGCACCCTCTGGGAACTTTCACTACACCCTCCTCCTCCCTGAAGCTAAAACCCGGCCTGGCCCAAGGACGTCGGCCCCTTGCGGTTCTCCGCACGGAGGAGGCTCTTCCTCCCACGCAAGCTCCCCCTCCAGCCAGCCAAGGTGCACTCGGGGTCAGCGGTCTCCCCGCTTCCTCCGCCAGCTCCACACTGTGACTCTTCTACCCTTGTTCGCAGGCCTCCTCACGCTAAATGGCTCATTGCCCTCTACCTCTTATTGCTGTCATTGACCTTGGCCCACACCAGCTGACAATTCGTCCCCGCTTACACATTAACTCCCACCGCCGCCCTGAGACAAACCGCTGAGGCCAGCCCATCTGACACCCCAGCCCCTAACTTTGTCCTCATTCCTTCAAACTACTTTCCACTCTACTTTCAGCTACGCCTTCCAAGGCCACAACTAGCATGGCGCCACCTCTCGAAAATGAAACGTCAACATCCCACGTGGACCATAATTTTTCCAGCTCTATTCTATTCCTCCCACTTCACCACTCCTCGACCTCGTTGCATTCCAGCATTTAACGCTTTAATGGCCTCATCGTTTATCTTCCCTTCCCCCTCAACGCCGGGCCTCTGAATCCCTAGCTGGATCTCTGGTCCCCAGCTTGGGTGCCTTCTCATCGGCCTCCACCATACCCTTGTCCTTTCATTCACAAGTCCTGAGGGACCCGGACCCAGAGTCGGTTTTCCAGCTGCCTGCCCTGCTCTCGAGCCAGCACTTCTGAGTCCTAAGATAGAGGGCCGCCTACTCTGGCACCAACCAGCCTTTTGGCAGGTGCACCGAGGGCTGTCACACATCTGCCTCACTCTCCCCAAGCCCTCGGCAGGTAGTCTGTCCTCCTCCTCCAGGAGAAAATCAAAGCCCAGAACTCCCTCAGCTTCTCATCCTCCTTCCCTCACAGTTATGTTCGGATTACCCACCCCATAGCTTTCTTAACGGTCTCCGGGCTCAAAGGAAGTTCCTCTCCCTGTTAAGAACCTGTCTTTCTACCTGGGCTGAAATTCTTGTCTTCAACATCCTCCACATTTCCAAAATTTCTTTAAAAAAAAAAATTTATTTATTTTCAGAAACGGGGGGATGGGGAGGAGAAAGAGAGGGAGAAAACATCACTGTGAGACTGTCTCTCACTCGCCCCCTACCAGGGACCTGTCCCGCAACCCAGGCATGTGCCCTGACCAGGAATCGAACTGGTAGCCCCTTGGTTCACGGGCCAGCACTCAATCCACTGAGCCGCACCAGCCAGGGCCGAAATTTCTATTCCCCTCTTTTATCTGCATATCGGTCAGCATCAACTCAGGAGACAGACATCACACCCTAACTTAAACAGTGAAATTTCAATGTAAAGAATTATTAACTATAACAGGGATTACTTCATAACGGGAAAGAAAGAACTCGATGAAATACAGAAATACACGACGTCGGGAGCAGCCTGACATGAAGCAGGGCACCCAAGGAGGAAAGGACCCTGGGAGAGACCTTAAGCCCTAGGTGTAACAACAGAAACTGTGCAGAAGGAAACACAAAAAGAAAGTGACCGGAGCACTGGTGAGCTGTGAGACAGCTTGGACACTAAAGCAAAAAAGAGAGAGGGGAAGTGAAAAAAATTGAAGAAATGATGACCAAAATGGTTCCAAATTTTAGGAAAATCATTAAGTCCACAGAATGAACCCTAAGCAATGAAATATGAAAAAATCAAGGCACATTATACCATTACATCAAAACATAACGTGCTTAGGAAGAAATCTGACAAAATTTGTGCAAAACTAATACATGGAAAACTAGGAAACACTGCTGAGAGAGATTAAAGAGTACATGAATAAATGGGTGGGAAGGCACAATATTAAGATGTCAACTATTCCCAAAATGATTGACAGATTCAACATAATTCCAATAAAAATGACAGCACGCTTTATTTTTGCAGAAATTGACAAATTGATTTTAAAGTTTATGTGGAAGTTCAAAGGACCTAGACTGGCCAAACAGTTTTGATAAAAGAATTATAAAGTTAGAGGACTTATATAACTTAATTTGAAGGTTTATTATAAGTACAATAATCAATACAATGTATTCATGATATATGCCATAGGATAGGCATATATACAAATGAAACAGACCCAAAGAATGGCCAATAAGACAGGACAAGATATCCAATCATCAATCATCAGAAAAAGGCAAACTGAATCTACCACTAGGTTTTACTACACACCTACTAGAATGACTGAAAATTAAAAATAATAAAATACCAAGTAAGGTGAGAATAGAGCATCAGAAATCTCATGTATTACTGATGAGAGTAGAAAATGGCATAACCACTTTGGAAAGAAGTTAGGCAATTTCTCTTAAACATGCACTTAACATTTCACCAAGTAATTCCGCTGCTAGGTATTTAACAATAAACATGAAAAAACATATATACACAAAAGGACTTGTACCCAAATTTTTCTAGCCACTTCATCCATAATAGTCCCAAACTAGAAATAACCCAAACGTCCACCAACAAGTAACTGGATAAACAACTGCAGTATAGTCACACCGTAAAATTTCACCCCAAAATGAAAAGGAACACATTACTGACCCATGCAATAACATCGATGAAGCAAGATATAAGGGTACATATTGTGTGGTTCCATCGATAGGAAACTCTAGAATAAGCGAAACAAATCTACGGTAATAGAAACCAGGTCACTGGTCTCCTGGAGCAGGCAGCGCAGGGGAATACACGCTGGGGCGGGGCACGAGGGAACTTCTAATGTGATGGGGACGTCCCGTGTCTTGACGGGAGTGGAGGTGACGTGAACGTATACATTTGTCAAAACTGCACCGGGACTGCCTGCCGGCTGCTGAGATGGCAGCATCGGGTGGTGGCATCTTTCTGGAACTGGACACTCAAAATGGGTGCACTGGTTGCATATAAATTACACCTCAATAGGTCGATTATTTAAAAGTAAATAGAAAAAAGTATATAACTCAGTCGATCCCTGTCTCTGGGTTCTCTGCCTACAGCACTGGGTGACCTTCCAGCTCCTTTATGAACCCTCCCCTTTGCTAGCCCTTTGAAACACAGGGCTTACCTGACCTTGCATCCTCAGAGCGCTTCTTCCTCACGTAACCTTGATGATTTCACTCGCTGCTAACGGTGCAACCACCACCGACTTGAAGATCAGTCTCCAATCTCCGTGTCTTGCACAGACTTTCCCCCAGAGCTCCAGACAGGTATGTACATCCAAATGCCTAATAAAAAAGCCAGATCTCAAGTTCAGCATGTCTAAAACTGAGACCAGTTACTACCTGTAACCTGAAGCCCATCTTTTCTACTGTGTTCTTCATATAAATTGATACACCGTGCCTGACACATAGTTAACACTACATATATAGTATATATGTAAAACATATATGTATTACATATGTAATGCACATGCACATATATTAAGCATATGACCAACATATTTTATCTAGCCCAGCCAACCCCTCCAAAGGGAGGCTAGAAAGATATAACTTCCTTCTAGGCTGGCTCTGTGACACTGGGAAAATTCTCACCCTCTCAGGGCCTCAGAGAAATAATATAAAAGGCATGGGGTTTGGAATCAGTTAGAAGCAGATTCCAATTCCTGCTGACCATAGATATATCTTCAGCATGTGATTTTTACTCTTTGAACTCCACTTTCCCTACCGGTGAAGTAGAAAGACTAATAACTATATTCAAACGTTGTTCTGAATATTAAATGAAATGTGAGCCCTGCCTGGTGTGGCTCAGTGGATTGAGTGCCGGCCTGTGAACCAAAGGGTCGTCGGTTCGATTCCCAGTCAGGACACATGCCTGGGTTGCAGGCCAGGTCCCCAGTTGGGGGCATGTGAGAGGCAACCATGTATTTCTCCCACATTGATGTTTCGCTCCCTCTCTTTCTCCCTCCCTTCCCCTCTTTCTAAAAAAGTAAATAAACAAAGTCTTTAAAAAACAAAAAAAGTGACACTGCCTGGCACATAGGAAGTATCGATAAATGTTAGTTTATTCTCCCATCCCTCCCCCTGTCTGTCCCGCCTCTACTCACACCCTGGCAGGAAAGGGAGTGGTAATGAGCTGGCACACATACATCTCAGAATGGCACCTTCTCCACTACGGGCTTCGGTATTTCAAGATAAGGGAAGATGTCCTCCCCCTCCCCCGCCCCGTGAGCACTGCGGTCACGGCCAGAACCGCCTGCAATTGGTATTCCGAGCAGGTGCGGCCAGGTCCCAGCTGCTGTTATCTGCTGGGGCATCTGTCTGGGAAGCCAGGAAAAGGGGGACTGTTGAGAAAGCATATTTTCCCTCCCCAGGTAAGCAGGAGAAATAACAATTCAAATTGGAATGACCGGGAGATAAAACTCCTGCCCACCAGGTGTTTATCCCTGTTCATAAAAACAACTGTTTCGAGGTAATGAAAAAACACTCCCTGTAGGGGAAGCAAATGGAGCCACACGTTTCTGAAACAATGGGAGAGAAAGCAGCCAAGTCAATGAGCAGACAGCAAACGCTTGCCGAGCGGGACCAGCACAAGCCGCTCCTGGGTCCTCCCCACGGACAAGGCCGCGGTGCAGGCCGGACCCCTTGAAACGCACCACCCAACTTGAGGCCACACGGGCTTCTCCCTGCAAGCCCTCAGACTCCAGGGGGATGCAGGAAGGCTCCCCTTTTTCCCTAGACCCACAGCCCAAGAATTCAACTCGATTTCTGTTTCCTCCATGCTGCCCTACCAATTCTGTCCCTTAAGGCGCTGTGTCCCCTGGCCGTCCTTTCTCTGTGGTCCCTAAAAGTAAGCAGCACATGGGTGTCTGTGGTTGGAAGAGTTTACTGCTAATCACTAGGGGGATGGACAGGAGTGACAAAAAAAAATGAAGACATTATTTACCTAATGAGCCCTTATATGCAGGGTGACCAAATGTCCCCGTTTGCCCAGAACAGTCCTGGTTTACACCTGCTGTCTAATTCTTTTTTAATTTTTATTTTTTGACTTTTTCATTGCATTTTTCCATTATCATTTATCCCCTTATACTCCCCCCGCTGCAATCACCACACTGGGGTCCATGAGTCCTTTTTCCTTTTCCCTCAATCCCTCCACCCCCTAACCTCTCCCCTCCCACAGCTGTCATCCTGCTCTCTATCTAGGAATCTGTCTCTGTTTTGCTTGTCAGTTCACTTTGGTCATTAGAGTCCACACGTGAGTAAAATCCTGTGGTATTTGTCTTTCACCACCTGGCTTATTTCACTCAGCAAAATGTTCCCCAGGTCCATCCACGCTGTTGCAAAGGGTAAACTTTTCTTCCTTTTTACAGCTGCATAGTATTCCATTGTGTAAAGTCCCATAGTAGTTTCACCCACTCATCTACTACAGTCGTACCACCCTGAACATGCCCGCTCTCATCTATCTAACTCTCAAGAGCACCCCTTTCACTCCCAGAAGTACCCATGTTTGGTCATAAAGTTATTCTATTTACATGGCACTTACTTACTTTACATCAAGCATACAGACATCAACTTATTTAACCCTCAAAGCAGTCTTACAAAGTAAGAAACATTTTAAAAATATGAGACCAAGGCACAGGGAGGTTAAGCAGCCCAGGTTCCTAAGGACTATGGTCAGGTAGCTACGAAAAAGCTGTAGGAAATCACTTCTTTCATTTAATAAACATGCATGCCTCCTATGTGCCAGGCACTGCTACAGACTGTGAATACATTTATGAACCAGGCAGAGTCCCTGTGTCAAGGAACTTCGGGTCTGGGGGAGACACAGATACAAGTGCAGGGGACACTGGGAATAAGCAGGATGGGGGAGGGTCGTGTAATCTGGCCTGGAGAGATCACAGAAAGCTTCCTGGAGGAAGCGACATGGAGGAGAGTCCTAAAGAAAGGGTAGTTGGCTGAAACAGAAGAACTAAGGGAAGGCAGCATAACAGAACCAAAGGTCCTGACGGCAAAGACGGCACAGTGGAGTCGGAGTCCAGCAGGTCAGCAGTGCTCTGGTGCCACCCGGGGCCGGGCAAGTAGCAAAAGCTGGAACTGGAAACGTAAGCAGAGGCCAGATCGAGAAGGGATGTAGCTGACATGCTCACGTTTGCACTTTATCCAGAGTTAACAGGAAGCCCCTGACTTTCCAGGAAGCCCATGACTTAGTAGAAACGTAAGCAGAGAAGCGACCGGATCCAAATTTCACCGTAGAGAAATCACTGTGGTTGCCATGCAGAAATGGATCGAGGAGGGAAGAGCTGGAGCAGACACAGGAAGCCCGGGGGGGAGGCTGTTGCCACGATCCGTGGGAAGGAGGGGGGTAGCTTGGCCTGAGGTAGAGACAGGACATGTGAAGAGGCTGGGTGGGCTGAGGAGGCAGAACTGGCAGGACTGGGTGACTGGGCTGGGGGGGAAGGAGGGTCACAGATGTGTGGCTTTGTCCTGTCAGAGTCTAGAGCTCAGGAGAAAGGCCTGGGCAAGAGACACGGATTTACCTGGAAGCCATCCGAGCAGAGGTGGTAAGTGAGCCATCAGATTAGGTGGCTCACCCGGGAGAGTGGGTTAAGCGGGGAGAGAAAGAAATGACCACAAAGAAGAATGGGAAGGAGGAGGGGAGCAGAGATGGCCAACCAAGGGAGCAAGGTGTCATCGCGTCACCTGGGGAAAGTGGAGGAGGAAAGGGAGAACCGTGTCTAAGGCCGAAGGGAGTACAAGGTAGGGCCCAGGCATCTCCACGTGGTTTACCGACAAGGTGGTCGTCGGGAATCTTAGGGGAGCGGCTGCAGAGGGCAGGCAGCAGGGACACTGAAGGGATCGGAGAGGACGGGGCTGAGGGTGGGGAGTGGTCCCGCGGAGCGCGGCACGGAGGGAAGAGAGAAAGTGGGGGCGGTGGAAGTGGGGTCAGGGCCTGGACCAGACACCCAGCTGCCTGCTTTCTTGCTGCGTCCTCTCCCTCCCCGCACGCCTCCACTGTTCCACCAATAAATACTGTAGGAAAGCAGGTAGCCGGAGTAGGAATCTCACTAAGCCCTCGCTGCCATTTCCGCTTTACAGTACGAGGCTCGTAGAAAAGCCCGTCCTGGACTTGGCTCCCAACAGGGCATCTTTGGCTTGGCGGCAGCCACCAGGGCAGAGTGAGCACCCCTCTCCGCTGGCACCCAGGCAGGAGGCCATCTGCGTCAAGGGGACCGTCTGTATTCCCAAGAGCGACCCGAATGGGCCACTGGGTCCCTTTCGGGCATTTCCTCAATTCCAGATCATTTCTTTGAATAAACAGCAGGCCCAGGGCTGTTGTTGGCCCTTAGAGTTAAAAGGTGAGGGAATCATGGTCCTGGGGGAGAGTTGTAAGGAAATTTTCCAGGAAGGCCCCTTAAACTCTCTGAGGTTCCCGGGCATCTCCAGGAGTATGACCCCAGGTTTTCCCCAGAAGGGTCTGCAGTAGGTTGGAACAGGCCATAAAAGTTCCTGGATTATGACCACAGCTGGAGACTAGGAGAAGAAACTGACAGAGAACTTTCATTCAGTCAGTCAACAAACGGTCGGAGAACACCTGTTCTGTGCCAGTTACCACGTTAAGGCACTAGAGGTAAGAACAGTAAAACAGACATATCTCCCTGCCCACACAGAGCTTTTAAAAGAATTAGGTAAGCCGCATTAATCACTATAATTGTACAAATATATAATTACCAATCATGACACAGGCTACAAAGACAATACTGGAAGCTCCTCACTCTGCTGGGGTAAGGAAACTTTTCTGAGAAAGTGACGTTGAGAGGTGTAGGCTTTACGTGCAAGGGAGGAAGAGCAGCTCAGAAAAAACAAATGGGATAATATCAGCAAAGACTCAGGAACGGAAACGCAGCCAGCATTACAGAAAGAAAGGCATTCTGACACTTGTTAGACCAGTAAAGACGACTCCATTTGGGACTGTTGCAGTAGGGTGTCAAGACCAGGGCAGCAGGGGAGAAATACTGGGTTCAGCCCCAGATCCAAATGGACAAACGGAGATGAGAAATGACTAAGGGGACATTCAGGGTAGGGGGGATTCCTGCTAAACCGATTTAACAGGATTCTTGCTGCAGGCAGGCATCGAAGGTGGGGAATGACGAACTTGATCAGACACCACGGATGGGGAAATTCCCTAAACTGACCCAGCAGGATTCTTGCTAAGCCTGGGTTGTATGCAGGCCCCGCAAGGCCGGGGAGGGTGGGAGCCGACAACATGGGGGCCTAGCCAAGAAGAGGGCGCAGAGGGGGCTGACTGAAGTCCGGTCAAGGACGGAGACGTCTTCACCAGTTGTCCAGCTGGAGTGGCACCAGATGACTCTGGGGAGCGGAGCAGGGACCAGGGAAAGAGGGCTTTGTGCATCGGGCTATCCTAAGAGCACTACAAAGTTTTAATTGGAAAGAAGGGGGTATTACATGATTAAATTCTCTTTTCTTAAAATCTACTCAGCTTGCCGGGTGGAGAATGAAGTAGGAAGGGCTGGCATGAATGCCAGAAAAACACTTTGCACACTATTGCTGTTGTCTGCAGAGAGACGAGGTAACGGACAGGCCGAGGTGGCGATGATGGTAGAAACAGGAGTGAAAAGATTTGAGACAGTAGGAGGTAAAATCGACAAGGCTCGGTGACAGATTGGTGGCAGACAGAACGGGGTATCAGCGAGTCTCCTGGCATCTCATTTCACCTTTGCTACCGCCCCGTGGATCCCATTATTCTTCTTCTCAGCTTCAGGGGTAAGGGATTTGAACCTCAAAGCAGTTAAGTGGCAAACCCGGGTCATACAGCTAGTAGGTCTGGCTCTAACGTGACTGCCTCCACGAGGCTACGGGAGAGTGACACAGCTCTTCCTTGAAGAAGGTTCTACTTCCTCTCTTTTTTGCCTCTGAAAGCTATGCCTAGTCAATACCTTTCACCTTGTACTAGACCCACAATACTTCCTGTCTGCCTATGCGACAGGGAAATAAAGAAAAATATTATCCCAGAAGCCGGCTGCAGTTTCAGTGAGCTGACCTCTGAAGAGCGTACAAATCGGTTCCTTTGTGGAAGACAGCGACTTCACGGGCTCACCAAACTTTCCTCACGCTTAACCCATAGCTCTAGACAGGGCACAGGACCTAGTCCCGGCCAGTCAAAGCAACACATGCCCCAGGCCACAGCGATGGGTTCAGGGATGCACACGGGGTCCAAGCGGAGCCACGAAGGCGCGGTGAGAGCTTTCTCAGACTTTGGGGACAGAGGGAGGTGGTCCTAGCTATTGCCCATGGCTGGGTATGAGGCTGCAGCTCCTATGCTTCTGGCCCGGTGAGGAAGAAAGCGTGTCTAGAAACAACCAAGACAGAGACACACACACAGAGAGACCTGATCTCAGGGGCATTTTTGAGAAGCCAGGTCCAGCCTCCTCCGAAGTCAGCCGGCTCCTGGACTTCTTCGTGGCGTGAGCCAATAAAAACCCTTTCTGCTTTGGCCAGTTCGGATGGAGTTTTCGGTCCCTTCTACCTGGAGGAGCACCAACTGTGATATAAGGCAGGGGGCTGAGTTACCTTCTTCGGAAAGTGTGACTACAGAAAGCGGGAGAACTTGGGGCAAGAGGACATAAGTCCTCCTCCCCTAAAGGCTGTGCGCTCCCTGAGGCTGCGCTGTGTGTTAGCTCTGGTGGTGATGACGACAGGCACTCGAGAATTATTTTAGGAATAAAAAGAGGACAAGAGGCAAGGTAGCAGAAAGAAAAGGGGATGAGAAATATACAGGCTGTTCCCAAGGAAGGAGAACACCTGGGTCCACAGGTCACCGGGTTCAGGGCAGCCTAGACCCTGCAGGAGCCCGGCAGGAGCTGTGAAGCAGGAAATGAGGACACAGAAGCTTCCAGCACCAGCCTCCTCCAAAGGGCCACTTACCAGAAAATTGCCTAGGAATGGAGGTGCGGCCACAGCCGGGCCCTTACTTTCCCTACAAATATTTCTCCCTTTTTTGAGCAACAAGGACCCATTCAGCCAGCTGCGTGGTGCCTCAGCTGAAATAACAGACCAGGGGAATGTGTCATTGGCTCTCACCAAACTGAAACTGGGCGGCACAGCAAGCCAAAGCCCTGCCTCTGGCCACGGCACAGAAAGTATTTCCTGCTGAATGTCAGGCCACGACGTGTGGGGAAGTGGGGAGACTAGAGGGGAAGGAGAAAGGGGACCGGCCTTGCAGTCAGCGAGTCTCCTCTGGCAAGGCTGCTTGGCTCAGAGCTTTGCCTGAAAAGCCAGCGGGGACAGAAAGGGGGTCTGGCTCCAGGCTTTGGGGGAAGAAGGCACCTGCAGAAACAGGAAGAAAGACAGAAAGGGGAAGGGCTAGAAGAGAAGGGAACAGTTTACCTTTCATGGAATAAGTCAATGTCCATATTAAAGACAGTAGCTGATTAATATCTTTTTCCCACCTGTATGCCCATGTCTAACACGTGGAAATAACCAACACAGCGCCGACCAGTTTATTAACTCATCATCTGGCATAAGCTTTTCAAGTATAATTTAATAATTTCAAAAATTAGAAGGGAAGGGAACCTGAGGGTCATCCGAAGGAAGACAGAGCGTTCTTCCAGGGACCTATGACTAATCTGATTTGTGGGGTGAGGGGAAGAGTTAAAAATGACTCAACTCTTTGGGAACTGGGTGATTTGGAAACCATGGTTTAGCTCATCTACTTCCAGGAATTCTCTCTCTCCTTTTTTAATTTATTGATTTGAGAGAGAGCGAGAAAGCAAAACATCGATTTGCTTTCATTGCTAATGCATTCATTGGTTGAGTCTTCTATGTGCCCTGACCAGGAATTGAACCCACAACCTTGGTGTATGGGAACGATGCTCCAACCAACTGAGCTACCTGGCCAGGGCCTTCCAGAAATTCCCTATTAGACTGCACCCCATCTGCCTTTCCTTTTAGCCCCTCTATGAGCTTTGTGGTCCCCATCCTGGCCCACCAACTTCAGGGGAACAGGATGAAGGAGACAGGACTCAGGGTCTTCTGGGTGGTCTCCCCAGGCCTCCAACAGCAATACCGCTGTGCAGTCCCCAAGCGCTGCCTGGTTACGCATTTCCCCAAGCACACTGTCCCCAGGGTCCCGGGGACTTGGCCCTTTGCCCTTTGTTTTGCCTTTGCCATCCTGTCCCCAGGATCTTATCTTTGGATCTGCAGGTCCAAGAAACCTCAGGGCCCTTGTTTCCTGGTCCTTGGGAAGGGCCGCCAGGCAGCCCCGGTAATAGAAAGAACGGTGAGTCACACAGGCCTGGGTTCAGTCTGGCCTTCTCCTCCACCCCAGCACCAGGAGGCAGTGGGGGAATGGAAACGGCGTGGGACTGAAGTCAGGAGGGCCTAGCCCTTTGATCTCAGTCAAGTGTCTCAGTCATCCCTTTCTTAAACCAGCTAAATCTCAGTGAGCTCATCAGTAAAATAAAGATCGTAGGGGCTATTTTAAAGGTTTACCGTGAGGATTACTAGAAATAATGTGCCCAGTGTGAAGCAGGCACGAAGTAATTAGCTGGTGCTGTTAACTGTTAGCATTGTTACCGTTACTGTGCGAGCTTTTAGCAAGACATTGAGCCTCTCTGGACTTGCTTTCTTATCTGAAAAACTAGAATAACTACCAATTAGGGTGGTCACAAGGATTATGTATGTAAAGAGGACAAGAGATATACATGTAATGTCCGTAAAGCACATGACACCCGTGCCTGATACATAGCAAGCATTCAACGGTAAATTTCCCGCCCTTTCTTTCCCATATTTCCCCCTTATACAATCCATGATAAGAATATCCTGGCTCCCTCATGGCCAAGCTAGCCCCAACATTTAGCTAAAAAAAACAGAAGGATCTGTTTCTGGAAGCGGTTTTTCAAACTGCTGATCGCCGGAGCCAGCTACCTGTTGGGCTCTCAGCCCACACCCATAATAGGAAAAACTGTCCGGTAAGAGGCCTTGCTGAAGCGCAATGGAGATGGCCCAGAGGGAGGCGGACAAATGCAGGACTCTCCGCTCAGCACTAGGGGGCGCAATAAGCTCGGGAACACAGCGAGGGCCACGCCCCGAAATCTCTCGACTTCCCGTGCCCCAGTTGCTCAGATTCAGCAGATCCAGCAGGAAGAGGACGCTAAAGGGATACTCAGAAAAGCCTCTGTGGAAACAAGTGAAGGCAGAAAATGCAGGGAGCTGTGGCGAGGCCACCTTCAGCCTGGGCCCTGCCTAGGCTCCTACCCTGCTACCTCCAGATCCCCCGCTGGAGGAGCCCAGGAGGGCCTCCAGCGAGGAACAGGCGGTAGGGAAGACGGGCCGGGTCACTCTCCCAGTCACTCCAACTTGTACATCTAGCCGCCCAGCATCTTAGTCAGCGCCAGTGAGTCACAGCTCGAAGGTGTTCAACCCCCAGATGCTTAGCTGAAGGGCTGGGATCCAAGCAGGAGGAGGCTGAGCAAGATCTCCCAGGTAGTTTATGATAATTCCTCATAGAGCTCACCAAATACTTTTATGTCCATCGTCCCACCTGTATACTCACAGCCAGCTGAGGTTGTAGGCAGAGACTGTTATCCCATTTCACAAATGAGGAAATTGAGGTTCAGGTAAGTATCCATAGCTCTCCTCTTCCCTAAGCTTTTCTTTCTCTCTTTTTTTTTAATTGTATTTATTTATTTTTAGAGAGGGGAGGAGAGGGGGAAAGAGGAAAGAAATATGGATCAGTTGTCTCCTGCACCCCCAAGCAGGGACTGGCCTGCAACCCAGGCATGTGCCCTGACCAGTCAGGGTCCCTACTTGGTGCATTTTGTACTCAGAGCTGAGTAAACATTTTATGTTCATCATGTAAGTCCATGACAATGGACTTCTTTGTGCCTCAGTTTCCTTATCTGTACATGAATATGCACACCTATCTCCTGGGATTCTTTTAAGAGTTAAATGAGATGTAAAGTAATTTTATAGTGACTGGCATAGAGTAAAGGCTTGATCAATGGCTTCTAGCATATCTAATGATCATCATAGAACTGAAATGATCTTCCTGGATTAGTTCATTATGTTTATGCTATTTATCAATAAAGTCAGATGCAGTTAGGTGGGGTGCTACTTTGAGAAGTAGGTTTGCATATGGGTTTGAATGCTTCCCCCTCCCAAAATTCATGTGCACCTGGCACATCAGAATGGGAACGTGTTTGGAAACAGGGTCTTTGCAGGTGTGATGAGTTAAGACGATGTCATACAAAATGAATGTGAGCTCTGAATCCAGTATAGCTGTTGTCCTTATAAGAAAAGGAAACCACATCAAGACACGGCAGGATGAAGACCATGTGAAGACAGAGGCAGAGACTGGGCTGATGCAGCTACAAGCCGAGGAATGCCAAAGGGTTGCTAGGGGAGATACAGAATGGATCCTCCCTCAGAGCCCCCAGAAGGAACCAACCTTGTCAGCACCTTGATGTAGACTTCTAACCTTCAGACAGAGAAAATAAATTTCGGTTGTTTTAAGCCACCCATTTGTGGTAATGTGTCAGGGCGGCCCTAGGAAACTAACAGAACTTCAGGTTTTTTTAACTCCAGTCTAGTTCTCTCTACTCCATCTGCACCTCTGCAAGCCAGCAATAAACATTTATGGGGCACCGACCTAGGAAGTTTACCTGTTTGGAGAAAAATTGACACAATCTATGCAATCTTTAGCATTTCCTCCGACTAAGTTCTTGCCTGACACACAGTAGGCATTTAATACATATTTTCTGGGAAGCTGACAAAATAGCTGATACAAAAAAGGTACACTGTCATACAATTTTAAAATATTATAAACCCACTTTCTACTTCTGTCTACACCTTTGTACTCTAAATTTATGTATACGTTTTATTTATGGAAAAATTACAAAATTCAGAACCTCGGTTCTCGAACTTCGTTTATTCCGGAAGTGGAAACTTGGTTCTCGAACTTAATTCGTTCTGGAAGGCTGTTCGAGAAGCAGTCTGTTCAAACACTGAATCTCCTTTGTCACCTGAGAGACGTGTGAGTGGCATTAAGGGTTGTCGGGTCAAGAACCAGGTTTGCTCGACAACCAGACATTTTTCCCGTAAACAACTTAGTCAAAAACCTTGATTGTCCGAGATGGGAGACGTTGGAGAACCGAGGTTTGACTGTTATCTCTCAGGCTACAGCCTGAAGGTGTCCTGAGGTTTGCTAATTAACTACCTGCAGGGGTGATGAATTAAAAAGAAAGTGTTGACTCCAGGAAGGAATGTACCTGTCAAAAAGGACTCCTGGTGGTTAACTGGGCCCAAACTCATAATGAGAGTCCAGCAGCCATCGTTCGCAGAGGCCTCTCCGCTACACAGCAGACGACTGAGCGAGCAGTGCTCTCGCGCCTGCTCAGTTCCTACCGGTGGAGCTGCCTTATAAAGGAGTTCCGGAAATAGTATTTCAACCAATGGGCTGAGACCTACCCCGTCCAATAGGAAGTATGCAGCTATATCCTCATTTACATCTTTACCTGGGAGTCAGAGCAACTGCATAACAACCAATCAAAATGTGCAATTCTAATCGATCTTGATTGTGCTATTTGAACCAATCAAACTGTGAAGCCTTTGACTCCTTATTTGCATAAAAATGGACCAATCAGGATCAGGGGATGCCTTCTATGTTCCTCTCCTCTCCCAAGCTGCTTTTCCCTTAAAGACTTCCGTTCTCCTCCTCCCTCACCTTTGCAAAATGTTTGCAAAACTAAATAGAGTGTCTCACCCCACCCCGCCCGACCCTCACCTGAAATTGGGGACCCCAGTTGGCATCGGATTGGAGACAGAAACCTTTTGTGGACAAAAGCAATCTGAAAACCCTCAAGATTCTGAATACTACAAGGCAAAGATGATCTCACTTTTGCCGGGCCCTCTCACGCTCAGGAATGGACAGGAGGGATCCCTGGGAGTCGGGAGCGGCGGATTGCTATATGAAGGGAGTAGGCCACAAAACACTACAGCTTGGGAGTAGAATGGGTGGTGGTGGGTTAGCAGCTACAAAGGGAAGGAGGGGGAGGAGGGTGGCGCTGATTCACTAGGACAACTCTTCGAGTGACTCAGAGGCTGCAGAAAATAGCCTGCTCTCCATGTCTGCCTCATTGTCAGGCAATGAGGCACTTCCTCATTGCATGTCCGTAAGGCAGGGTGAAAGGGAAGAGGAGGAAATGGGATTTTTCTAATTCATGGGCCTCTTCCAGTACCTGGCCTCTGTATTTGTAACCATTTCGGACATTTTGTTTCAAGTCAAGTCACTTCTTATTGAGCACCTACTAGGCGCCTGGCCCTTGATCTTGTCTTTCAGATTGTCAGTCTCCTAAACACAGGGAATAATGTCTTTCTGAAGTTCCATCTTAAGTAGTTCCTAGAAGGCATTTGGGCTGCTGTTGACCCTCTCAAGCCTACAATCAATAAAGGGAGGAAGTTTTTCCCCCAGCTCTAATGCCGACTTTACAGTAACGCAGCACAGGTGTGGCGTTAACACGTCCTTGTTGGAAGTTCTTTCTTTCCCATTCACTAGCTCTATGATTTTAATTGATTTCTCTGAATGTCTATCCTCTCATCTGTAAAACAGGCACAGTGCAGTCTATCTTACAGGTTAGGACAGATTTTTCATAGTAGTGAAGATTAAGAAGATAACTTTATATAAAAGTACCTGGCACAGTGGTAACATAAAAACTGGTTTACTTCCTTCCGACTACCCTGTGATTAAAAAAACTGACCACATCCCCTCTCCAAACTGTGAATTGCATTAGGGCAGGGCTTCATCTGCCTTGAGGGCTTTGTGTGCCTATGTTAATCCCCTAATACTGTCTTGCTTAATAATTACGTTTAGAAATAATGTATTAAAATTAGTACACTATTTATGCATTATATGCAATGGTATTATAAGCATTTATTGTATTTAAAATAATGTGGTTATTAATCATTTAACTAGCCGAATCAATCTGTGAACTGGAAAAGGAATCCAGAAAACTTGACCTCAGGTAGGGAAGTATCCTCTACCATCTCTGGGCTTTTTGGTCCGGGTAGGGCTTGCAGCCACCAGCAAGATTTGCATTTGTGTTTACATGACGGGGTAGACACTGCTTGCATCCTCTGCACTGCCCTTTGTTCCAGCTTCAATGCAAAAGCTATTGCCCACAGTATAAGGTGGCCCAGGGCACACGAAAAAAATCCCTGCATTTAGCAACCACAGCATGGAAAACCTTGACACACAATTTGTAATTACTCATTCGACTTCTACCTGTAAGGCAAGTCCGGTTGGGTTTATGCTCATCCGGGTACTACCCGGTTCCCCCACGCCAGGGGCTCCAGAGCTAGAATCCTCTCCCAAATGTAATGCGAAAAGAAAAGGGGGGCGGAGGAGCCTTCGGGCTTTTTCATCTTTGCGCCCTTGCTTCTAAGCACCACACACAAGCTCGTCCACGAAAAAATGGGAGCAGGAAAGACACGTTACCGGGTTTTCAACAACTAGTTCTAAAGCAGACACCAAAATACACTTCAAACGTCAACGTGGCCAATCCATCAGGGAACCCGCCATTCCTAAGCTTCCAGGGCCAGGAGGGTAAAGCACCAAGCACTCGCCTGGGTCCTGCCCGGAAACCTCACAGAACGTGGAAAGTTGCAGAAGCCGGCCGGGAGAGGGGCGAGCCCACCCCCAAGCTCAGGCCGGAGCGGGGGAACTCTTCCTCCCGGAAGTGACGCGACCTCAATCCCAGTTTGGCTCTCCCCAAACAAAAGGGATCTAGGGGTCCTGGGAGGAGCCGCAATGACTTTAGAGAAGCCCCGCCTCCAGAGGGCACGGATTGGTTCCGGGGCTGGAGAGGAGCGGTGGCGATTGGCCCTGATGAATGCCAGTGCCCCGCCTGGCGGTTGAGGGGCGGGGCCTCGGAGGGCTGTGGATGGCAGCGGGTGGAGGAGGCGGCGGGGATCGGAGCCTGGCGCGCCGGGAAAAGGTAGGAGCCGCTAGGGCTGGGGCTTAGCGGAGGTTGGGAAGCCGTGTTCCCGAGAGAATAGCAAGGGTAGGACCCCTAGGATCGTTCCGCCGCCGTCCTGACGGCCACTCGTGCCCATCCCCGGAGGGGGCGGGGCCGTTTCTCCCACCTCCCGGTATTCCCCGAGGAGGCGGCTCCTCATCCTTCGAGGGTCCTCGCAGCCACTCATTGTCCCCGTCAATCCCAGCTCCGCAGAGGGGGTTCCCTTCCTGACACCCCCTCATTTAAAGGCCCCCTTCGCCTCATCCTTGGGGGAGGGCACACAGGTTTCCATTCCCTCGGCTGCCACCCCCACCCCCATTTTGTCCCCGGGAGAGACCAGACATCCCTCCCCTACACCTGCCCCCCGTCGCTGAAGTGGCACCAGAGCTGGTTTCATCCGTAAGAAATAAAAATCAGTGCTTTCCGAAAAACGGGTGGGGCGAAGCAAAAATCAAAGACCCGACCTAGCAGCCAGCTCCACGGACGAAGCGGCCTTCCCTCGCTTCAGCTCTTCCCATCCCCCATGCTGACCCTTGGCTTTCCTCCCGAAGACCCCCCGATCCTCTGCTCGCCTGTGGGGGTCGAGAGTTCACCTGCGGCGGGACTTTTTTAGACTCTGGAGAAAGGAGAAATAGTAACTCCCCACCCCCACGTCCCCCTTTGTACCTTCCCTCTACTCTGTTCCTTGAAGGAGAACCAACTTCCAAGGGTTTTTTAGGTGAGAGTTGCGTTTCATTTTTGCCTTCCAACCTATTTCTTCCCTGGAAACTTGATGAAAAACCATCCTTTATATTTCACAGTGAGGCGGGCGTGTTGGATATCTGCAGAGTTGGCCTTGTGTGGGTAGGAGTGCAGGGTGTATTGTTCGACTGTCAGTGAAGAACAGCATGCTCTTCAACGAAAACAGCATTGACGAGTAAATAAAGAGCATTAGATTAGGAATGAGTATCTCCCCCATCTACCTTGGGCTGGTGTGGTGCTCAGGGAGACTGCAGTTAACCTTGAAGGTGTTCAAACAAAAGGCAGGAAGTGTTGGAAGAAAATTCAGGCTCTGTCCTCTAGGTTTATGATTAATCTGGTCCTGTGGCCTTCGGTTACTCTCATAGCCCCTCTTCTTATGGTGGGTTTTTTTCCCTCCTGGCGAAACTGATACATAAATTTTGTTATTGATTGGTTTTACAAGACCAGTATCACCTACCAAAATTTAGGGGATGAAAGGTAAGAGCACATTTTAAATCTGAGAGATAAGGACAAATAAAAACAGAGTTAACTCCAGCCATTCTCACACGTGCGTGACTACCAGCGTGGACGTAGTGAGCTCATAAAGGCTTTGTCAAGTTGACCTTCATTTCAGCAGGTGCAAAATAGTGATGATTTTGGCCTAATGCTAATGCCATTGAATCCCCAGTAATCATCTATTGGTAGCACTTCCGTAAATTAAAATCTGCCGTATTTTTAGCTTGTTTCTTTTGCTTTCAATCTGCAGTCCATCTTACTACTGTTAACCTGTACAACTAAAGCTAACAGCAATGAGGTGCAAGGACTTGGAATCACAGAAGGTGATTAGAATGGCTGTCTTTTACCTTCCTGCTTTAAACTTTCTAAAGGTAGACTTCCTGCAGGAAATTGTTTTTGAACAGTTAGGTTCCAAGTTTTCAGAACCACTCTCAGTGCTCACAGATCTGTTCAGTGATTGTTTCCAGATCGCCAATAAAAAAAAAAGCCCAAAGAAGAAACTGTGTGGAGGGTCTCTCTAGCCAACACAAAGGGTACCGCTGTAGGAGGGTAAGACATGGGCCCCCAGCAATAGCAGCAGAAAGAACTAAAAGCAGAACAGGAAATCCCAAAAAGATAGATCTTATTACATGAGCAGAGAACAGAAAATAAACTAAGGTAAGAGACTCAGGAAACCAAAGTATGGTGATTGCCAAGGCCTAATGAGCAGAGAGGAAAAAGCAAATCATGCTCTTTGATTATTTGGCACCATAAGCAAGACCAGTTTGATATGCATTTGGTCTTGGAAATTTCTCCTTTAACTTTTCAACACCTGCTTGGTCATAGTAGATGAAGAAAAGCATTGTATGAAGAAGATTTGAATGTATATGTCTAATCTATCTTATTAAATTACATATTTTTTGAGAGCAGGTAGTATGTTTTGTCTTGTTTTGTTTTTCATACTTCTGCCTTTCACCATGCCTAATATCTAGTTTGACTTAAATGAGTATTAAACTTAGTCTGAAGCTGTCACCTTAGGGTAATCTAAAAAGGTAATGTACTGATAAGATACTGCACATCTTGTTAGTATAAACAGTCCATTTTTTGTCTTGATTTAACTTTATCTTCCCTGTCTGATATCTTATGAAACTCCAGTATCTTAAGTGACTCTCAAATACTAAATTTCCTATAAGAAAATATCTGCTGATTAAATATATAATTTTGCTGTAATGAAATCTGAACCAGAAATATAAATGTAGTCAGTGCCAGTCCTTTTAGGATTTTATTTTCCCGAGAATCTGACCCCAGAGGAATGAAGTGAATTTAGGCGAGCAAACTAGTGACTGATTGCTGATTTTTATTTAAGAATGGTTCCTGAGTGTTTGGTTTCCACAAGTTACTGATCTACTTTGGGATTTTTTCAAAATAGGTTTTTAGTTGATTTTGTGCTTTTCTGAACTGGCACTGAGTACGTGAACGGGGCAAACGGTATCGGTGCCTGAACTGAGTCGTCAGGCTGATCGAGGTCCGCATAAGGGGTTTGTGTCTTGGCAGATTCTGCTTTGCAGAGCTACCAGGGAACTTGCAGAACAGGATTGGAATTCTCGCCTTTCCTGAGTGGAGCAGAATGGTATTTCTAAGGGTTGCCATTGAAATGGTGCTTGGTGGCATGAGATAAGAAGCAGAGATTTCTTGCTAGAGGGAATTTTTCTAACCTGTTGGTGATTGACCCTACGGATGGCTTGTCAGCCAGTTTCATTTCTTTTTTCTTATTTTCTGAATGTTGGCCGCTAATAACTAAAAACCAGGTCTTCCAAATTTCGGTTCCAAGCATTTCAGTGAGAAAATGATGTTTATTGTGAGGCTATAGAGTGTGGTAATTTACAGCACAGATTTTTAAGGCAAACCTGGGTTCAAATCACAACTCTGCACCTTTTTCACTGTGCGAGCCATGGTGACAGCTGCTTCTGTCTTCGCCATGTCCCAGGCTCCTTAGCTGTAGCACAGAGATACATAGACATAGATCACAGAGCAAGTGAGCGAACATGCAGGAAGCACTCAGTAATTGGTAGGTATTGTCATTAGTACTTTGCATGTTAAAGGATTTAATATTAAATAAACATTCTCTCGATGGCGAAAAACTAGTGTCTGATTTTAGATGCTGGTTGGTTTTGTTTGAATTCTTCAATGTACAGCTAAGATTCCTAAGTTGAGGGAAACAAAGCTTATAGATAGTCCTGACCTCAGATGTGATACAAGGATTTTTAGGAGATTAGGTGCCTGTGTGTTTCCTAATTTTGTCATGCAAATTACCCTCTTGAATACCCCACCCCACCCCCAAGGCAAGAGATTCAACCATCTGATGTCTTCTCTGAATCGTCCTGTTCTACTCCAAACTGCTGTCTTAAGTACCTCTGTCCTCAGTGTCACACAGATGGTTTTGTGGCTACTGTGACACGGTACCTTCTGTGAGATTTAAGGGCTTTTCAGTGGTAATTTTGATTAAAAGTGATTTTTACCTTTTGAAGACAACTCCCCCACTGCACCCAAAGTAAGGAGCAGTCATAGGAACAACCGAAACAAGTGGAAAGGAAGCACCATGGGAGAGTTAAGAGTGGGGGTGGGGAGGGGGAGGGAAACAGGCCTGGATGTAAAGAATGCGGTAGGTGAGTGGATGGTTCCTCCCTGCCTGCCAGGTGTTTCCCAACCGTATTTCAGATACAAAGCCAGAGCTTCCAATCTGAGTGTGTCCTTTGCTTAAAGGAATCCTTTCAGGCGGCGGGAACCACAAAGAACGTAATCCTTAATTGTTACTGGGTTGGCCAAAAAGTCAGTTTAGTTTTTCCCATAAAATAAAAGACGTTTTTTCATTTTCACCAATAACTTTATTGATGGAGATTTTGAGTATGTCTGCTATCTCCCGCATGGTATAACACTGATTGTTCTAAGTGTCTTGATTTGATTGCTATCAACTTCAGCTGGTCTACCTGACCACGGAGCACTGTCCAGCAAGAAATCTCGAGCACGAAACTTCACAAACCACTTTTGACACATTGGATCAGTCACAGCACCTTCTCCTTACACTGCCCAAATCTTCTTTTGCGTTTCAGTTGCGTTTTTACCTTTCTTGAAATAGTAAAGCATAATATGCCAGAAAATGTTGCGTGTTTTCTTCCATCTTTAGTATTAAAATGGCTACACAAAAATTCACCAATTTTGATTTCTTTTTTTAACGCATGCTGATATGACAGCTGTCACAATACAACCTAACAAAATTGTTTCAAGTGAAGTTAAAGACAGCTAAACACTACTAGAGGCATCTTACAGAAAAAACTGAACGAGCCCAATACTGCCGTAACTGAGTTTAAAAACTGCAGTCCTTAATTGTTACAGAGATCAATAGGAACCAGCAAGAAAGGCAGAGCACAGAATGAGGGGGTTTACAGACAAAAAAGACGCCTGACCCCGAACCTGTGAGCACCTGTTTCGGTCCCCTGGAAAGCCGCTCAGCCAGGCTCGGCCCCGCCCCTCTGGGCCTTCTCTCCTTAGGAGGTGAGAGCCGAGGAGGAGGAGGAGGAGGAGGAGGAGGAGAGCGGAAGGGAGAAGGGGGGGTGAATTCTTTTAATAAGAGGTAAGGACTATAAGTTATAAAGGAGAGAGAAAAGAGAATAGCTGACCGTTTAAACTGTAGGAAAAAGAGGCCCAAGTGTTTTTCTGGCGGGAGGGGGCCTTCTTGCTTTCTGCTAAGTAGACCTTTTGTCGCAGCAGGTCTTAGAGGAGTGGGAATACAACCAGTCTGGTTCTTAACTGGTTTAATATTTTAGGGCACAGAAATTATCTGGCCTGGTCTACTTCTGTGTATTAGCTTCTTCCTGTTGCCTCCTGTTCTTAAATTGAAGGCACTGAAGCTTTCTGAAAAGCTTCTGCCCCTAAAGACTTCTCCATTTCTAAATCTTTAGCCTTCAGCACACTGACGGACTCTGAACACATTCCTCTTGGGGTCTGATTACTTCTCATTCTGCTCGTCTCACATCACAGTCATCATTTCCCCTAAATCCAGTTCCTTTTGTAACATCCCTATTTCTGTTAATGTCATCATCACTTTAGTTACCCAGTCTTAAAACCTCAACTCATCTGGGATAATTCCCCCTCTTGCCTCCTTAAATGGAACCAGAACCAAGTTACTGTAATTTCTTTATGTCTTCTGCATCAGTCATTCTTCCTGCCCCCACCCTACTTCATTCATTCCTGCCTCAGATCTCGCCTAGGAAAGTTTTCTGCCAACTGCTCCTCCTTCCTTCAGTCAGCTGTGTACCTCAAGCCTTAATCTTCCTAAAACTATGCTTTTGTTAGGATAGTCACCTGGTTAAACATGTTAATGGTGTGTCATTTCCTAAAAGATAAGGTCTGGTTTTGGTGGCTGTCATTCAAGGTACTGGGTACTGTATCTTTCTTTCCAACCAGCATTTTTTGAGTACCCCCTTTGAACCAGAGACTGCTAGGTGCTAAGTTTAACAATCTGAATAAGTATTTGCCTAGAAGGGGAAAGTCTTAGGAGATAGAAGGCAGATGTGTAAGCAGATGAATTGATATAATAGAGTGTGATAACGGCTCCTGGGTTATGAATATAGATGCACACCTATGCTTTTAACATAATTGACAAATAGCTGTGCTATTTTTAGAAAACCCATTTCTCAGTCATTACAGGTTAAAATTGTGACTCGATTAAAAGCTGTAGAAATTCAGTGGAAGCAAAGACATGCTTTATGCTAAAGTCACAAAAAACTAGTCCAGGCAGAAGAACGCCTTCATTTCTCCAGCAGCGCACAGGGCCTGCTGACCTGAGCAACTGTTGTCGAGTTCCTAAGCCTGCTCTCCCAGGAACTGGCCGTCTCTTTCTCGGAGCTGTCAAGGCAGAAGGAGTAAAGCGTTTTGATTTCTAAATTTGACATGCAAAGGATAGAAAATGACAACTCATTGGAAAAAGGAAAACTTCATTATCGTTGCCAATGAAACCAGATATATTCTCTCCAGGGATGAGAATTGAGAAAACTGACCAATCGCTACTCATTTAAACCTCTTAGCATCCTGTTAGAGTATATGTTGTCCCCATTTTATAGATAAAGAACTTAAAGCTCAAAGGTTAAATGGATGGAGGAACCACAAAGTGGCTGAACTAGGATGCAAACCCAGGTCTGTCAGACTCTAAAGCCCACGCACTTTCCGCTACAAGACTCTGCCTCCCAGGAGAGTTACTGTCCCTGAAGAACCTTGGAGCAAAAGCAATTGCTAGATCTGTTGTGGGTAATTTTCAACTGTTACCAGATTGTTAAACTTTTTTTAAAAAATCTGAATCAGTTTAGAAGACAGAATTTAAAAAGCAAAACAGCATCATCAGTTATGATTATTTCTGTTAGAGCTTTTGTGAAATCTTTTGCAGGTTAGGGAGAACCAGGTTAGGGGCACAGCCAAAACACGGACACCTTGACTGTTCATGGCTCACCCTCCATTCCATAAGCTGCTTCCTCCTAGTTTGAAATTCTCATGAAGTCCGCAACTTCTTCCTACAATAACATTTGAAGGTTTTTTTATATCCCAGGCTGCCTCTTGAATTGTGGTCCATGAATCGTTTTACTGGAAAGAAAATCAGTCTACATGTTATTGTTCCTCCTTGTGGGGTTTTATAAATCATCGTGGCATTATATCAGAAAAGCAAAAATGTAGGGGAATGATGGACAGACATTTGATACAGACACACTGACATTTCTATGAAATCATGTTATAATTTCATTTAAATTAAATAAAGCCAACTGACAAATATACTTGAAATGGCTCATATTTCTGGTAATTTTCTGGTGTTAAAAGACTTTTTTTTTAATGAAAAATGTATTAACATAAAAACTATTATTCATTTTCATTAACATACATTCCAGTAGCTTACCTAATGTAGTTCTTCTGGTTCGGTCTTGTCTCAGATGAGAATACTTGAAAGGGTGTAAACAGATATCCAGGTAGACAGACCTGTTTTTAATAGTGTTGTGCTAAATGTCCTCATTTTGGGGGAGAGATATTTGAATGTTTGTTTATGGGCATGAGGCCACCTCCTCCTTTTCTCCAATATACATATAAACCCTGTTGGCAACATAAAGACAATGAGAGAAACAGATGTACACACACAGCGAGAGAGACAGACATTCACACAGGCACATAGAGATACAGCAGAGATGCCTGAGTCTTAAAACAGCTAAACAAAACAGAAACCTGATATCCATCTTGGTGTCCCAGAAAGTGGGTTAGACTGGATCTTAAAAAGACATGAATGTTAGACCTAGTTTTACTATTTAACTGTAATCGTCAGAAAATTAACTCTGGCCTCAATTTTCACCTATAAAATGAGAGTGCTGAATTAGATTTTTCTGAGGTCCCTTCCTGCTTTGTGAGTCACATGAGCCGAGGTTTTTCCACCACGCAATTCCTAAAGGGTGATCAAAGGAGCAGAACGGATGTGAACAGTGGTTACCAAGTAGCAGGGATTAGTGAGGAAGCCTCTGAAATCAAATTACCTAGGTTCGAACCCCATTTCCATCACACGCCAGATGTGAAACTCTGAGCAGGTTATTTGGCCTCCGCGCCTTACTTTCCCATCTGTACAGTGAGGGCAGTGGTGGTGATGATAAGAATTCCTTCGTGGCCTATAATGGCATCTATCACCGAAGGCGGTTGTGAGGGTTGAATTAATATCCGTCAAGTACTTGGAACACTACCTGGAATGCATTAATGTTTATTAAGCTCAAATGTGCATCCTTTTCATTATTACTGTTATTGCTTGAATTCTTAGAACACTGTGCTATAAAACTCTGAGGTGGTGGTAATTAATGTTGTTAAGCTCAATTGTGTCGTTAATTTTCTACACTTAAGCATAAATCCAGAAAATCTGGTATCCTAGAATCTGCTTTGACCAGAGTACAGTACTGTGTCTTTGAAGAGACTATTGAAAGTATAGGGTCTGGCAGAAGTAAGGCCTGCTCGAGCGTGGTTGATAGGGTAATAATATGGGTGTGGTAATTTATAGTTTTAATTTGAACATTTCACCTAAAAGGTCATATGGTATGCTGGAGTGTGATATTGTTATGTTACAGAATTACATGCTTATGATTTTATTATAAAATATGTTGTAATTAAAAGGGGGCGATTTATGCCAGACCCTCTATTTTAAATGTTGACCTTAAAGAAGATTGACAGTGTTGTATAAACAAGCATCTCCATCCCTTAACATTGTTGTAATTTCTTGGTAAGTGCTGTATTGATATTATATTTCAGGGCCCTGAAATTGACAGTCTCCCAAACTCTTCCAAAGCCATTCTGTTTTATATAATGCTATCTGTCATGTGGCTGGAAAAAGCAGACTGATAAGACAAAGCAAGGCATTCTGAAAAATATGTTATGGCACTCTCATGGGAAGGGGAAGGCTTGCACACAGTTGCTCTAGTGGTCTTTAAAAGTTGTAAATGGTTAGCACGTTGTATTAGTTTACTAGGACTGCCATAACAAAGTACACCACCATAGACCAAGTGGCTTAAGCAACAGAACTTGACCACCTCACAGTGCTGGAGGCTAGAAGTCCAGAATGTGTCGGCAGGACTGCTTTCTGGTGAGGGCCCTCTTCGGTGCACAGCTGCCCTCCCCCTGTGTCTTCAAGTGGTCTTTCTCTGTCCGGCATTTGTGTTCAAATTTCCCCTTCTTATGAAGACACCACTCCTGTTAGATTAGGGCCCACCCTAATGACCTCTTTTTAATTTAACTACCTCTTTAAAGATCCTGGTTCCCAATGCAGTCACATTCTGAGGTCCTGGGGATCAGGACTTCGACATAGGAATTTGGGGGGGGGGGGTGCGCACAGTTCAGTCCATAACAAATAAGACACATAAAGATCCAAATAGTCCAGTAATATCTTTTACTTTCAATTGAGAGAAGATTGATTTGACATTCATAGTAAAAGCCTACATTGCTCAGTATTGTAGAATTCAGTAAAGTGAGATTCACTTTATACAGTGGTTTTAGACCCTTTGTAAATAATAATAGCAAAACAGCGCCCTTTAGTAAATGTATAAAATAATGGCTTTCTTCATCAGAAAATTATTTTCTGGTAGTACTTTGACATGTTTTTCTTCCCTAGCCTAATCATAAAATTCCAAAAGTGAAATGAGAGGTACAACTTAGACTATTGTCACTCTTTTACCCCCAAATACATAAGTAGCCCTTCTGAAAAACCAGAAGTACCAGAGGGTGGGGAAACTGAAATATTTTGAGATGGTTGAGGGAATGTGTCAACGCCTCCCACCCCCAGATGGGATGTCACTGTGCATCCATTTTTTAAAATAGCAGTGCCTTTCGTCCATATTAAGATTTAATATTTATAAATCTGACACATTTATTTTATTTTTTAAAGTTTCACATGCAGGGTCGGCCAAAGTAACACCTGCTTGAGTGTGGTTGGTAGAGTAATAATATGGGTGTAATAATTTATAGTTTTAATTTCAACATTTCACCTAAAATGTCATATGGTGTGCTGGAGTGTGATATTGTTATGTTACAGAATTACATGCATATGACTTTGTAATAAAAAAGGGACGTTGTTTGTGCCAAACCCTGTGTACTGGGTTCCTAAGGAAGGACATTATCTAGTGGAAAGCTGTCAGAAACACTCGTTTGGTGTGTTACTGTTGGCTCTTTGAATTTTAAGAATTCTGGCCTCCTACACTTTGGTTCTGCTTATGTGTATGCGAAAGAGTCCTTACATAGTTGGAGCAAGTTTACTTTGTATCTTTGCTCATATCTTATCACTGACACTAAAAACTTTCTGAATGGCTTGAATCTCAGTCACTTGTAGCTCAAGTGTAAATTCCTTACATTTGATGTCTGAGTATATTGAGAGGCAATTTTTATCCAGTTTTGCAGGTATGATCTATGTGAAACAACTGATTTGTTTTTATACTAGCCAAGTTGATTTAATGTGTGTGTGTGTGTGTGTGTGTGTGTGTGTATTGAGGTGTTTTATGTCAGGAAATATCTAAGATATATTGAAAAATGTTATTTTTCTCTCTTTCGTGTCCCATGTCACCCTCCACTTAGAAAGTTCCACATGAAGACATACACACACCCAGATACTGGATAGGCAGACATCTTACATGGACTCCACCCTGCCCCGCCTACTGTTTACATGGCTATAGAAGCTGTTTGGGGTGTTTCTTTTTCTGCCACCGAAACTCTTTGTGGTAAAAAGGCAACAAAGCCTGCTATCCCATAGAATTAATTCAGAGTTCCAGAGCAAAAGCTGGGACTTCCTCAAGAAGGAAAAGGCTCGACCAGAACCAGAATGAGTGGGGCCTGAGCATTCTCCAGGGAAGGGACAAGGTCAGAATAAAAGGAAGAGAGCTCGAGCACAACAACATTCTTCCATGGCAGTGCCGGCACTGCCATGGAGAAGGTGCCTGGAGGACTGTGGGGAGGCTTTCTCGATACCCGCAACTCTTGTTACTGTTGGCACAGGAAGGCGGTTATAGAAGAGACCCGCTCTCCCAGCCGTGGGCTCTGACTTGGTGGGAAGCAGCATGTGAACAGACCAAATGGTAGGCAGGGCAGACTCATGTTTGAAATTTATTGATAACTTAATCAGTTTCGAACTTAGCCCCTAAAGAGGATAATTTTTCAATTTTTTAATATATATAATATATAAAATATATATAACTTTGTCTTTTTTTATTATATATTTATATGAATTTTTTTCATTGAGAAAACTGTGGCACTTAATTTAGCAACAGCTAGCTGTATCCCATCCCAGTATATAATAATGTATCCAGACAACTTGTCCACAAGTGGTCTTTGGTTCAGATTTATAGACTGTAGCATTCCTCAGACAGAAATATCTGTGTCTCAATTCTAAGGAAAGGAAAAGTTTGGTCTCAGATTCTAATAAGGAATGAGCTGAGCATCTGGTTGAAATGATCTTGTCTTTCAGAGTTGCTTAATGGATGATGACAGTGACAAGTAACAGCTCATTTAGAAAATGAGTGGAGAATGAGCCTGTAGACTGCAGTATAGTGCGCCAGAAACCTGGCACTCGGATTCTGATAATGACTATGGAGTCAGAAACGGCCTTTTTCTGAAAATCTTGGGCCACGTAATTTACGTATTGGGCAGAAACTTTTGGCGGGGCTTATTTAGCGGTTTGCCTGCATGCGGGCTCTATGCTCTTGTCACCCACTGCACAGCAAACTCACTTCCCCTCCTAAATGGAAGATTTGTCGGTAGGCTAATGGCTGATTCTTGGTTGAAGGACACAAGCATTTATTGCTGCATTATTCCTCCTTTGACACTGTCCCTACTTCACGGTCAGGTTTCAGCAACTGGGATAGGCTTTCAGACCTGGCGCCTAAAAATACAAGACAAAAATTAAGAGGTCTTTTTTCTTTTTGGTTTGCTGGGTCTAATACACTGTCAGGACATTAAAAACGCTTTGTATATAATTCAACACTTAATATTTGAAAATAAATGGGGAAAAAGGAGAATCTTGGGATGAATAAGCAGCCTGATAGACGAAGCCAAGATGGTGACAGGTAGATTTATTGGTTTATTGATTGGCAGGAGGGGAGGGGAGGAGAATTTTCCTCACACGAATTGGGCAGTTTGAAAAAGTCTGTCACACTTAGGTTATTTTTCTCAGTCCATTGCGCATAGGTCGCGGCGATTCACGCAAACAGGCTTTTGTCCATTCAGGGAGAGAACGTCAGGCTCTGCTAAGCGACATCTGCAATTTAGTCCTTGAAATGGCAGCAGACGTCTTAAAGTGAAAAACAGGTTGAGAGCCCTCACCTTCCCTAATTATAATTGCAGAAGGGAAGTTGGGTTCCTGGTATTTTTCCTGTATTACTCAGCTTCAGCTCGAAGAAGTGGCTACTTTCCTCTTTGCTGTTCGCATCAACCTACAAGCCGTCAGGCCGCCTCATCATAATGACAGTTGGCATTCATGGGATGTAGAAATGTTTTATAGTGAGGCCACATAGGCAATAAATTTCTTATTATCTTGCAGCATTGGACACTTTTTCACCATGTTGACAACATCTTAAATATATTTGTCAATTTTCCCAAGTTTTAACTGAAGAAAACTCTTAAGAGTTTATACTTGAGGACCAAAGCGTGACCGCCAGTTATCAGGTCAGTACCACCCCATTCTCAGCCCCACCCCCACCCCCATTCCCAGTAATATCCCTGCCCTCCTAAAGCATAATGCAGTTCTACTGTCTTTCATACAAAAAATGTATTGCAATGTCTTGTGTATTGAGATTAGATTCAACTGTATAAAAAGAAACAAAGAACTGCTAAATTTTAATATTCATAAAGAAAGGGTATTGGAATATGCAAAAAGAGATCCATTGGTGTTTGGATTATTGTACAGCTGTGGCCTTTTATCCCCGCCTGTGTCATATTTGTATTATACTCACTTCGTGCAGATTCTAAGCTAAATGGTTGGTACATATTAGCAGAATGTTTCCAGATATTAAAATTTGCGTGCAGGCATGATTTACAAATGTAGAGATAACAAGAATATTGTTCTTTATGCCACTGACAAAGAATAGACTTTTTTCTTGCCTAGGCTAGATGCTTTCTAATTAAAGTGACTCTAAAGACAGTTTCACTTTTACTCCTTTGTAAGGGTATGTATTTATCACAACAGATGAAAAACTTGGATTTAGATACAGTCTGTTTTAGTTCTTTATATACAAGGGTGGGCAAAAATAGATTTATAGTTGTGAGACCATGAAACACAGACTTTATTGTCTTATTTATGAATTATTATATTTACTTGTATTACAACTGTGTTTATCTCTTATTTAGTTCAATTCTCTAACAAATCATTCTTGATTTTCACCTGTAGAAGCTTAGAATGGAATGAAGAAGGATTTTAGAGATGATCTGGTCAAATTTTTTTTTATTTTTCAGTCCGTCCGTGTTTTTATTTACATTATTTTACTCAAGCAAGCCCATCCCATTTTACCAGTGACGAACCAGTGCCAGGGCAGCTGGGTACTGTCTTCCCCTCAAGGCCACATAGCCATTCGGTGGCCGAGCTGGGACTAAAGCCCTGCACTCCTCGCTCTGAGTCTGTGTCCTACTCGCACCCTGCGGCTCCTGGAAGCCACAGTGTTGGATACCCAATGAGAATATTTGCGGACTGTAAGGATACGGAAGGGAAAAGCAGTTGCGAAAACGCAGTCGACCATACCTGTTGCTGCGTTCCTGCGCTGGGGCCTGTGTACCCAGGCGACTTCAGTGCGGTTGGTGTTTATGCCCCCTTAGCAGTGCAGCAGTGTCCGTTAGCCAGTTTGACTTTGTGGGAAGGGAGAGAAATGGAATAAAATAATCAGATTTTCCCTCTGCCTTATCATCTCTCTGACAGAGAGAAAAACATGAAACCGTCAGGAAGATGGGAGGGTTTCATCTAATAAGCAGGTGACAGCTGCGGTTGAATTCCTCACCATTCTTCACTCTGGAGGCTATCACTTTTTTTTTTTTTTTAAACAAAGGACAGAGGGCGGCTGAAGTTATTTATGAGGTCATTGATCTTGGCTGCCCCTAATTTCGGCAATACCTTTCTTTGAATTCCTTTGGAAAATGAGAGAGGATAGTAGTTATTAAGGAGCCATTGTTCGGCTTGTACCAGGAACGTGGCGGTGTGTTTTACATTTATGAACTCAAGTCTCCATAGCAACCCCCCGAGTTAGAGATCATCATCCCCTTTCACAGATAAGAACACTGATAATTGGAAAACTTAGCCCAAGTTACACAACCAGGAAGATGCAGCCCTGGCATCTCTCTGCAAAACCACATGCTCTCTCCAGCGTTCCGTCTTACATCAAGTTAAGCTTTATTAGGTTTGCTGGTGGTGGTTTTTGTTTTTGTTCTTATTTTCAAAATAACTGCTCTGGGATATCTCTCTAACACTGACGTGAGAATCACTTACTACTCTCCAAAACTTACTAGTTAGAAAGTTAGCACTTTAAAGCTAAAGTTACATTGAACATATTTTACCATGTGGCAAAAGATTTGTACAGCACGTCCCAGAACAGGATGGAACAACACAGCAATGTAAGAGTTTTCTCCGTGCTTTCCTTCACCTGAAGGCAGTGGCTCTGGAAGGAATCAATGAGTCTTTTGAATGTGCTCATGGGAGTCGGAGGGCGTGTGACCAGCTGGGTCATGTTGTGAACGCTCCACAGGAAACTTGTGAGGGTGGTGATTGGGGAGTAAAACGTGGGGGAGGGAACGTAGTATTTGTTCTACTTTGGAAGCTATAAAATGTATTTTACCATAAATGCTAGTCAGAAGACCCTAAGATAGCCTTTCATTTGTATCTATGTGTGGTTTGTGAGAAGTTAATCTCAAGGAAAAGATAGGGTTTGTGCCATTTAACATGTTTCCAAAGGTGCATGACTTTATAGAAATGTGAATTTAAGTGAAATACATTTAGTAGCCTGGCCAATTAAGATGCTTAAAACAGTATATTTTTAAGAAGTTATTTCAAATTATTTTTTCATATGGTTGTATTTATCTTATTTGACTACATAAAATATAAATATTGTGATAGATATTCTCCATGAAAGCAGACAATGTAAAAGAAAACTCCCCCCCATACTCCCACTAAACATTATCTTTGCTCAAAGTTCATTTCAACCAATTTCAGAGGGACACCAGTTTTCGAAGGTGGTTATATAAAGGCAGGAAATGTTTCTGTGGTGTAACAATTTTTGGTGAAATACTATTCATTATAACACAATTTCTGGTGAACAAAACTAGTGACTAATTCATTCTGAGACCTTCTGGGATGTTTGTAAATATGCCTGAAGGAAAAAAATGATAAAAATTGGGTTTTGTGGGTAGTGATGAAATAAATAAAGTGCATTTTATTTTCTCAAAGCATTTATACTGTAATTGTTGCTCTTTTCTTGTCTCTTATTTTCCTTAATAATATCAAATTAACTTATCATCGGAGATTGTCTGATTGTTGTCTCTGCTTTAGGCTTTCAGGATGAATCTGGAAAAACTCAGCAAACCTGAACTCCTAACACTATTCAGTATCCTTGAAGGAGAGCTTGAAGCAAGGGACCTCGTTATAGAAGCCTTAAAGGTATGTTGAAAAGAATCCAGAGATGTCATCATGTGTTTTGGAAGCTGTTTCACTGGTTGTAATTTATTTAACCAGGGTATTTCTATAGCCCTGTTCAAGTTAGATGCCTGGGTATACTCATTTATACTTAGAGTGGCAGCCACCTATGGTGTGTGATTTTAGGGACAGTGAAGCCCTTCTGTCCCCCAAATATTTCCTTTAGTCTCTACCTGACGTCTGGACCTTCAACTTCTCCCTTTAGCTTCATGGTCCTCGTTGTGTTGGAATGCCATCCTCTTGATAACTTGATGTGGCCTGCTTCCTAAAAAAAGTATATACACCTATATCCCACAGTTCAGGATGCAATATCTGCGGGATCAAGGACCCCATGAAGACCACCCGTGAATTCGTTAGACCCCAGAATAAGAATTCTTACTTTTGTTTCAGTATTTGTGATACCCATTAAAATATAAGGGGAGTGGAGTGGGGTGTTAACTGTACTTTCCACCCAGTGTTGCTAGAAGCCTCAAACTGCTCCAAAAGATAGTCTAATTTAAAAAAAAAAAAAACACACAAGGTGGGGATGGGGGGACAGGGTGATAGCTCATTCGAAGTGTCATAAACTTTTACACCATGGTGAGGATGTTTTCCAATCTGTCTTGAGATGAGATTTGGGGACCTTAAGGTGTTTGCGAGTAGTAGAAAGATGATTCCCCCAAAAGGAGTGGGGGAAATGGCCGAAGAGGAAGAGACTTGAACATACTGAAGAAGGCATAGTTCCCCTGCCAAGTGTTGCGGAGTCTGAGTATCTAAGATTTTCACAGTTTAAAATTAGAGTTAGATGTTATATTGATGTACATCCTCAAGTCCATTAGGTTTATGAAGTGCTTTACTACATTTTTTCAAAGTTACCGTAGCTCTTTATATTAAATAGCATGTTAACATGTCATGTGTGTTCATATGAAGCCCCTTTGTTGAAGGTTTTTTATAACAACAAAGGTAACTTTCTCCTTGCCTCTCCAGGAGGCTTAGAGGACGGTGACTCCCCAGGTAGGCAGCTCGGGGGAGTCCTGCAGAAGGCTGCGTCCCTTCTCCTCTTCAGCTTGTCTTTTCTCCCTCCCTGCACTGAGATGGAGTAAATGGTCCCTTTACTCGTGTCTGGGTGGTCTTTTTCTCTAATCAGTCTAAAATTATAATTGAGATAAAAATAAAATCTAAACCCATTATTTCTATAGGCTGTTATATTTCAAGTGACATTAATGTATGTTACTTAAGGCTGACTGAAAAAGACCGGCATTTCTATCTCATTAAATATGCTTCAGGGTAATTTTCACTGAAAACTCTTGCTTGTTTGTATTCCCTCGTAGCTTTGTAATGTGTGGCAAGTAACTTCCAGCGGGTTCATTTCTCCAGAGTACATGAGGCGGCTCCCTTACCACGAGGGGGATGGAGTCCGTCTTACTGTCCTTTCCCTGCTTGCTTCAGTCTTCCTTTGCATGACTTCCCTGTGATTTTTAAGCAAAAATCATACTTTTATGCCTTTAACACGTGCCTAGTCACCTAGGGTTAAAGTTCTTTGCCTGAGTCTGCCTGTCATGCCACTGAGCATAAATGTGTGGCCTTCGCCAAACCATTCCCTCCGGCGGGAGCAGGGCTTTGTCATCTGCAGTAACAATAAATGATTAGTAACTAGGGTTGATGGGTAACGCTACAGTCTTCACGGCGTTCAGATACTCCAGGGGTGGAGGGCGCATTTCTTTTTTCCCTTTCTTTATATTCTGTCGGTGCATATCACGTTCCCCAAATCCAGGGAACAGTCTTAAGGTTGCTCTTCATTTGAATGCATGTCTCTGGATGCCCTCAGCAATGCCTCGTTTTTCAATGGTTCCCCTGCCAACGTCTGTTACTTATATCACAGATCACTCTGATTGGTGACTCCTTTCTGTCACGTCCACCTACACTTCCCCTTTGACACTAGTGGTGATTCTCTTCCTTTCCCTGAGTGCTCTGTGCCAGTTCTCGTAACCCCATCCCACCGTTACTGGAGCCCTAACCTGCGTCAATGGGAGACGCCCTCCCGTTCCCTGCCCCGTGCGTATCTGGTCAGTGAAGGGAAGGACGAGGCCTGGGGGAAGTTTCGGCTGGCTGCTGACCCTCACTCCCGGTGCCCAGCGCTTCTCCCACTCCCTTCCTCCGGTTCTCTGAGGCTCCGCCCCGCCCTCCTCACCCTAGGAGTCTTCCACTCAGAGCTGGCTGAGTCTCACTCGCTGCGTAGGCTGAACCAGCAAGAACTTTGTTCATGGTGACCCCTTGTAAAACCCAGAAAGCATTTGCCAGCAGGAGCAATAATATAAATAGCAACAAGAGTTTATAAAACTACAGTAGTGTAGCCGTGTGCGTGAGACGGACGCACTGGAGGATCTGCTGCTGGTCGTTCTGGGCCCCAGGAAGCAGGTGCCCATCAGTGGCACGGCAGACCCGCACGAAAAGCTTGTGGGCCTCAGCCCCCTCGCAGCTGGGGCAGGGGCTGGGGCGGCCGCCGCCTTTAATGGAAAAGTCGAAGGGAGACCTTATTTTCTCTTTGCTTTTCAGCCTTAGAAACCATACGGAGCTACAGAGCTTTATATGTCTGTTTTGCTAATCTTTATATCCTCAGCATTCAGCATAGCACCTAGCATGTAGATGTTCAATAAATATTTGTTGAACAGAGGCAATGATTGTGCCATTGTGATACTGGTTTAAAAGATTGCTGTAATATTGCAAAGTGAATGCTGTGAATTACTAAATTTTACAGCCTGTTCTTGCGTGTGCTGTAACGTCCTGCCTTCTGGCTTTAACATGAACAGATGCTTAGGTGCTTGGTGCACATGTTTTCCTAAAGTATATTTTTTCTTCAGGAATCCAATTTTAGCTACTTTAGGCAGCTTCTGACAAGTTGAAAGAGCAGCTTGAGAAGCAAGAACTATAATTAAGGGCGCATTTTGATATGAGATGCCGTTCGGAATCAGGCGCGAGTGCTGTATTTAGTCTGCGTACGGCTCAGAGGTATAAAGTTATCTTCTGAGGCTTACGCTGTGTGCAGCTTTGGTGAAATGAATAGCCTCACCAGAAGTGATATATCTTTAAACAGTCTATTGTTAGGTAAAATAAATAGCAGCTGGGGCCCAAATTGTCTCAGTCCTTTGGAAAAAGCAACTGCTATAACAGATTCTTAAAAATTAAAATGAAACCTCGTTTTATCTGTAGGGTAGTTTTTGTTTTACTTTGTTTGATTCCATAATATGTCAGGATTTACTGCATTATTTCTATAGCTCCTGCTTAACAACAAACACCTGTTAGACTTCTTGGACTAATATAGCAGCTTTCTAATTTTCTCCCTTTTAGTAGCCTTTCTTAATTCATGCTTAGTGGATTGAAAAGGTTTTGGTCTTTGTTCTAAATAGCTATGATTGGTTTGTTCTTTCTGTTTAAGTTTAAAAAAAAAAAAGAAGCTTATCTTTTTTTGGTCTTACCTTCAAAGATTTTTTTTCCCCCAGACATAAAATCTAGTGTTCAGCCTTGCACCTCCGAACAAAACATTATGGTTAGTGTTGCTGCTAAATAAACAGTAGGTCACATTGGCAAGACTTGGGTTTATACAGGGATATATTATAAAGTTCCCGTAGTGTGTACGTAGATCCTACCAATAGAATTGTAATTATAAAAGAGCTTTATTCATTTCCCAAAATTTCTGCAAAGTGCCTTCTAGAGCCCCCACAGTTATGTTCCCCTTTTTCATCAAAATATAAAAGCCTCCTCATTCTTCTGTCGCAGCCAAGACTGGTTTGGCACAGAACCAGGGAGGCCAGTAGAAAACAGTGTGATATTCAGCCTCTTCTGTATTTGAAGTCTGATTGTTATGCAGAGGCCATTTATACTGTATGTGGTCCTAAGTGAACTTTACATAAAGCGATTTTCTGTTTTAGAAGGGATTACATCACAGAAAAACATTCCTCATGAAAGTCGTTCCCTCTGACCACTCTATTTTCGTGAATGAGAACACTATAGAAACCCCCTGCACAGTGAAAGCAAGCTACCTTGCCTTTGAACGAACTGCCCAGGGAGACTGGGGTCGAATCGCGCAGTTTCGCCAGAGTCTCAGCTCATTGATTCCAGGCAAATCTAGGAAATGGCTTCACAGCTTGGCCCGACTGCTCCAGAAGGAGATGGGGGGGCCTTAATCGATCGCCATTTTATAATTTAGAAAATAGATTTGACTGCTAATAAAAGTGAGATTAAATAGTTGATTTTTTAATCTCCCACATTGGGTATATCTGCACATCTTAGATCTGATGGAAAGCTACACTTAGCTGTGACTAAGTAGAATCTGCCCTATATTTACTAGTATCATTTTATTTTAAAGCATTCTTTAAATTGCTTATACAGTAATAAATGTTAAAGTATTACAACTTTTATGTAGAATTAGCGTAAGGAATCTTGAATTCCTTTCCACTGATGTCTCAATCATAAAGCAGGTATAGCTCTTTTAAAAGCATAGGGTAGAACTTCATTGTTTTTGGCCTAAGGCCATGGCAGCATTCCCCAAGCAAGAAGATTTACAGACGAAAACATCATAGACAGGACAAAGTTAGAAATATATTTAGAGTATAAGGCTGTAATATGTCACTCTGGTTTAACTGTTTTGAGTTTTTTAAGCAGCCTGGGGTTATAAATAAAAAATCTCAGTGTTACGGGTAAGCCTGTGTGGAAAGCACAAGTCCCCCACAGGCGCACCCCGCTGTGTGGTGCTTCACTTCAGTGTCGTGCTTCACAGATTAGGCATCTTTTTCCAAATCGAAGGTCTGGGGCAGCCCTTACACAAAAGATTGCAACTCAGTAAAGGCCGCAAGGATGGTTAGCATTTCTTAGCAATAAAGTATTTTTTAGTGAAGGTATGCACATTGGTGTTTTCAGACATAATGCTATTGCCCACTTAGAGGGTAAACATAACTTTTATATGCACTGAGAAACCAAAACATTCAGTCAGCTCACTCTATTGTGATACTCACTTCATTGTGCTTGTCTGAAACCAAACCTGCAGTATCTCCAAGGTATGGCTATACTTTTGCTGAAAGTGTTCTTAAAATAATAGTAATGATAAAGTGCCAGTGAAATATAGAAAACAAAACAAAAGTCCGCATGTGAGGTGCTGTCACTCAGCATCAGACACACACAGCGTCACCGGATGCTGAGTCTGACGTCTGCAGGGTCGTGGCCCTGAACCCACTATGGAAGCAGGTTGTTACAGAGGCTGGTCCGAGATGAGGAAGGTAAAACTGAATTTAGTAATCAGCATACATTGTCCTGTATTAGTAAACCTATCAAGAGTGTATTAAAGAAAAAATCAAATATTAGTTTGCTTAATAACACATCTGTGAATGTACTTAAATGAACTCAAAGTTGATAACATTCTACGGCACTAATAAGCCTGGACCTCATATTATTCTTTGGCCAAAAATGATCTCATTTTGATGGATGATTTTTCAGAAGAGCTTTTAGGATTGGAGTAGTTAATTTAGATCTTTCATAAAGATCACATGAATGTAGGAGCTAAAACTGAGGGAAGTTCAGTTTATGCCTGGATAAAAGAATTGGAAAATTAGGAAGCAAACAGAACTTTATTTGAATATTGAATTATAAGATTTTAGATTTATATTCTTAACCTTTACAGTGAAATATGGTCTAGAAGGGAATTAATCAGTGGTCATTTGGGGCCATATTTTAATGTGTTTTTTTATAGTTGGAATGCCTAATTCTTTTTTCATTCCTGCCCTTTCTGAGTAAAGTCCATACGTGAAATCCTAGCTTTTCAAAAAATGGGCATAAAGATAATTACTATGCACTCTGCAAAACTATCAGCTAGTAACATTCAAGTGCAACTGTTAAGAGCATGAGCTTTTTCAAATCAGGCTGGTTTGAGCTCTGCAATTAAATAATTGCTGTGTGTTATCTTAGATGAGTTATTTACCCTGAAAGCTTTATCTTTAAATTTGTATAATCATTGTGTGGATTAAATGAAATAGCAAATGCTAATCAGGGTGCTTAGAGCTCATTTTCTGTTAATTATTATTATTAGAATATAGGTTTCAAGTTTATTCAGGAATATTTAGGAATGAGGTATGTTTCATAAAGCATACTCTATTCCATAATACTTTAATACACTGTCCTTCATAGGAAAGACGAATCTTTAAATCTTTGTTAGTCAACAGGGCTTGCACGTTAGCTTGTTTTTCTTATGGAAATTGATGGATTTGAGTTGATCCATTTCCCCTCCCCCACCCCCACCCCCGCAACCAAAACCATGTATTCAAGCCCTGGCCAGCTGTCTCAGTTGGTTGGACCATGGTCCCATACAAAAGATCGTAGGTTTGATCCCCATTCAGGGAGGGGCGGTCAGGGTGTATATGGGAGGCAACTGATCAATGTTTCTCTCTCACATCGACCTTTTTCTCTCCACCTTCCACTCTAAAGTCAATGGAAATATCCTCGGGTGAGGATTTAAAAAAACAAAAAAAGCATGTATTTTGAGACAGCTGGCAAGGGTTAAGGGTGTACTCTGGGGCATGAAACAGATGTTATGTTATATTCTCCTTTCTTCCTTTATAATGAAAACAGGAAATACAGGGACAGTGTGGAAGCCTTCTTAGAACTGATTTTTTTTCCATTGATTTCTTGATTTCTTTATGTTTGATTTGGCATATTGTTATGTTTTGTTTTTTAAACAGCTTTATTGAGGTATAATTGATATACAGCAAGCTTCATTTATAAATGTGTACAGATTGATGTTTTGATATATGTATTTCCCATGAAACTGTTACTACAGTCAAGATGAGGAATGTATTCATCACTCAGCAGAATTACCTTGACCTCCGTCCATGTCGTTGTATTGATAGCGCATTCCTTTTATTACTGAGTAGTGTGGTCCATTGCATGGATGCACCACTATTTGTTTTATCTGGTCATCTGCTGATGAACATAGTTATTGTTTCCAGTATGAGACTATTAAAAATACAGCTGCTATGAAGTTCATAGACAAGGCTTTGTATGGACATGTGCTTTCATTTCTTTTTGATAAATACTTAGAAATGGAATGGCTATACTATGTGGTAGGTACATGTTTAACTTTTTAAGAAACTGCCAAACTGTTTTCCAAAGTGGTTGTACCATTTCACATTCCTGCCAGCATGTAGAAGAGTTCCAGTTGCTCCACGTCCTCACCTGCACTTGGTATGGCCAGCCTTTTCATTTTAGCCCTTTTAAACGGTGTATAACATCTCATTGCAGGTTTAATTTGCTGTTGCCTATTGACTAATGACGTTGAGCATCTTTTCATGTGCTTATTTGCTGTTTGTGCTTCCTCTTTGCTGAATTATTTGTTCAAATCTTTTGCCCATTTTTTAAACTGAATTATTTGTTTTCTCATTATTAAGTTTTGAGCACTCCTTTTATATCTGGATGCAAGTCCTTTTTTAAATATATGCCTTTTCTCCCAGTCAGTGGCTTGTCGTTTCATTCTCAACTGTAGCTTTTAATACATACGGTTTTCATTTTGAAATTCAATTTATCAATGTTTCTTTTATGGATTTTGCTTTTAGTGTCACGTGTAAGAAACCGTTGCCTAAACCAAGACCAGAAACTTTTTCATCTGTGTTATTTTCTATAATTTTATAGCTTTAACTTTTATACTTAGGTCTATGATACAACTTTCATTAATTTTGTTATATGGTACCATATAATTTTGTTGCATTGTACAACACATGGATCAAACCCCCCCTTTTTTTGCATATAGATACTTAATTTGTATATAGCACCATTTGTTGAAAAGACTGTCTTCCTCTACAGAGTGACCTTGGCACTTTTGTCACAGTCAGTGTCTCATATATTTGTGGATTTATTCCTAGAATGTGTTCTGTTCCATTGATCTATTTATCTACCTAGATGCCAGTACCTCATTGTCTCAATTACTGTGGCCTTACAGTAAGTCTTAGAACCAGGTTGTGTTAATCCTCCAACTTGCGTTGTTTTATAAAGTTGTTTTGGTTGTTCGTGTTCCTTATTATACAGTTTAGAATTTATAAATTTTAGAATCAACTTGCCAGCTGGATTTTGTCTTCCTTTGTAGGGGCAACTAGAAATAACCTCTGATTAATCCCAAATCACAAGGCGAACACATGCAAGGGAGACACAATAAGAGGAAGTCAAAATAACAGGAATAAGCTGTTTCCCTTTTTTATTTGTTTTAGTTTCAGGCTGAATGAATGCAGTGAAATTCCCCGCTGCTGTAATCTTTTCTGAAACCTCTCTGCAACTGCAAGGGAATTGTGTGTTCTCTTGCATTTTATGTGTAAATTGTGTGTTCCCTTGCATTTTATTTATAAAAAGCAAATAGGTAGCATTTTACAAGCAGAATTCCTCCTTTCTTTCCCCAAAGGCATAAGAAAGACAGAGACCCCAGGAAGATGTCAGTTACGTGAGAAATGTGCCTATTCCTCTGGCACCTTGAACAGCTAAAGGCCACAATTTGTAATGTGAACAGTGATAAAAAGTTGTATAGCAAGTAGCCGATATCAGAGAATTATTTTTAACTGTTAGCTGTTATATATGGGGGTTCAAAGTCTTTCTGAATGGAACCAAGAGCCTTAATTACATGAGAATGCAATCCTCTTTCTTTATAAATACCCAGTTTATAAACAACCCATACATACAATCAGCCTTTCTTTCTTCCTTTGGCCCTTTCCTGCCCAGGACCCCCACCAAACCTGGCTCTCCCCTGACGTGGATTCCATCCCCTTCCTGGGCAGGCCGTGTGGGGAGCTCTGCCATCCCCAAGGGAGCCACGCCCAGGGGAGGAAAGGAAGGGCTTTGTGAGATGCAGTTCAGGCTTCACTGGTTGCAACTTTATTATTATTTTTTATTTCGCACACTGTTCTTTCTCTTATTTTTCACTGTTATATCTTGGGGAGCATTACCCATGAAGATTTCTCTCTCATTCTCTTTAATGGTTGCATAGTATTGTATTGCACAGTCATACCATTTGTAAGAAATACGGTATGAGCACTGGGATAGCAGGAAACTAAGGGCTTTACTTTTCAACTGTCATTACTTCTCAGTAGTTGTTACTTTTCACATAATCTGTATTAATTATAAAATATAGATAAAGGAGAGAGAGAGAAGCATAGCATGCCTTAGGGAGGGCATGTTACTTCCATATCCCTGAGATTTTTCCTAGAAGAGCAAAAAGTTTCCCCTTAATTTCCAAATTCTGCTTCTGTACAGGATAACTAGCAGATCCTTTCACAGGACAGGGACTCAAATTAAATAAGGCTGACAGTATGTAAGCAGCTACATGATTAAAATTTCAAGAAATTATCGTAACAGGAGACCTGTAACCCTTCAAAAGTATTTTTCCTGTTTTCATTTTCATGTGTTTGCTTATTTATTTATTTTTAAAGGGATGCATTTATTTATTTATTTCTAGAGAGGGGGAAGGGAGGGAGAAAGAGAAGGAGAGAAACATCAGTGTGTGGTTGCCTCTCATAGGCACCCCATGCACGTGCCCTGACTGGGAATTGAACTGGCAACCCTTTGCTTCGCAGGCTGGCACTCGATCTACTGAGCCACACCAGCCATGGCAACCTGTTTTCATTTTTATGTTTAGTTCATAATATTACATCATTTAACGAAAAGAGAATCTTCTGTCTCAGACAGCCAGCTATCCCCAGTTCTACAAATGTATAACCTAAAAAAAATTTTTTAAATTTTTTAATCTAATTCAGTACCTACTATGCTGTCCAACAAAAGACTGAATTCATTGGTAGAAATGAATATGTGATTGTTCTTACTGATTGGAAACTTCGTACACAGAACCTCTCACATTATTATACCCAATAAATTTTTGTAGAATTGAATCATACTTAATGTGGTTTCTCTTTTTCTTTGTACTAGATTAGTGAGAATATGAGACTTTGTCTATTCATGTTGCAAAACATCACAGATTATAGGGATTTTACCTCTTCTTTCTTTCTGCCTAATATGTCTTTTTTTTTTTCCTGTCACTAAACATAAGCTCCACGAGGGATAGGTGCATAATCTTGTTCAGCACTGCATCCGAAATATCTAGAACCTAGTAAGTTCTTCAGAAATGTTTTGTCATATGAAAGAGTAAGTTCAAGACCTTAAGTCTAACTCAGATGCATTCATATTTAAGGCTCAAAGTAGAGTACTGTCTATCCATGTGTGTTTTTGAGAAGAAAGGTTTAACAATAGAAATACAGTTTCATAACTTCTACTGTTGTTGATCATTCTCACTCAGTGGCAGTATCTACATGTCACTCTGTACTAAGAAGGAACAATTTATTCTTCAGGCAGGAAATCATTGCTTTGTGTTTGTTTCCACATTTGTAGTAAAGGAAATCAAAAACTGGGATATGTACTTTTGTTCACTATGTATTTGTACTTGTCTAAAAAGAAAAAAGAAATCAAAGATTGTACTTTAGTTTTCAACTGACATTTTCCCTGGTATCCTTTCCTTTCAAATCAGGATACAGTCCTCTGCATTTCCTGACTGGATAGTAATGGGAGCTTTATAAGCGTTGGCAAAAACAGTATGTTTTTAAGAGTATAACATTGCTTGTCTTTCTTCATCTACCTAGGTATATACCCCAAAAAATTGTTCCCCAGACTTTTCAGCTGTGGACATAGTGGGCATCCGTCTAAATTGCACGCGTTCTCTCTGTCATTCAGAATGTATTTTACTCGGCCCCCATTTCTCGGGTGCTTGCTTTGTTTTAGGCTTTCACAAAATCTTCATCTCCCCCGCCCTCCTCTGTTTGCTTTCCGGATTGATAACTCTGAGTTCTTCTCCCTTCAAAAGCTTCCTTTCAGTCTCATGTCCTTCCTTTCCTGATAGCGTCCTCCATCAATGGGACAAATGACATCAGACCCAGAAATCGTTAAAGGAAAAGAATGCTGAAACAGAGTCTCAGAGGCTTAGAATAAAGCCAGATTTCCTGTCCCTTACGAGGCTAAAATGGGAAACGGGCCTCGGTTATCCCGTTCCTGTGCTTGGTGACGTTGAGAGTTTCCTAATGGGGTTGCTGCCCTTTAGAGTGAAAAGGAAGAGCTCCTATATCACCCAGCAAAGGAAAGAACTCCGCTCTTCTTCTGACCCATGCACACGCTCATCCCCTCCGCACACTGCCACTCCGAACGAGGGCAGTCTCGGGCTGGGAGCGCTTGGGACCCGCAGTAGCAGTGGCCAACTCCCAGCGTGCTCCACTGCAGTGACGCGCATTGCCGGCCCACATTTAAAGGCGCACCTTTCACTTTGCAGGCTTAGCTTCTTTACCCCTCTTCCCGTTCTCTGAAGGAAAATGACCCTTCTCGAATCTGAGTCTCAATCCGCCTGTGTGCCTGCTGGTTAAGACTGAACAGCCAGCTCGCCGCCTCTGTAGAAATTGCCACTGCCTGGCTTCTGACTTGTCCTCTTAATAATGTCATCATAGATACTCTGTTCTACCTTTTGTCATTAGGGTGTGTAGTTAGCACTGTCCTCGTTTCCATCTGCTGCCCTGGCATCTCCCTGTCCCCGTGGTGTGGCTGTCTATGGGTCCCCTTTCCTCATTCCACCCTGTCTTTACGTATCCCTGTACCCGCCTCTACCCCACAGACATCTTACTCCTGGTTACTTAATAAACTTCTAAACGTGAGCACTTCCTGCTTCTCAGCCAAGCTGAGGACCTGCTTCTCAGGATCTTACATTTGAGCAGCTTGCCATGTTTTATCGTACTAGCAGCCTGTGTTTATAATTGAATAATCTTGCTTGAAACAAATTTGCAGAGTTAAGACCCATCCCGCAATTACACGTTTTCCTCCATAGAATCCCCTAATAGAGGAAAAAGATACCCTGTCACATCTTCTGTAGTGAGCTCTGTTCTACTATTTTAGTTAGCTTCCGCACTGTGATTACGTAGTGGGTGAAGGAGCCTGAGCACATCACTAATGAAGGAGGTTTTTCAAGTTCACAGTTACTTCAAGTATCACAGCCAGTGATAGTCTGCAGACTGGGTCCCTTCGTGTACACTTCGGAGACAGTTTTTGGGTTGTGTGCCCCTTCAACCTCATGGCGTTTCCTGTGATTCATTTAACTGCTGATAGTCCCATTTATCTGCCAAAACCCGCCCACTTCCAGGGTTGGCCTTTCCCTTCCTTTTCCTTACGAGTGTGAGGTCTGACTCTTAGAAAGCTGCGATCAAACAAACTGTACTCGGTGTTCCTCTGAACGTTGGTGATATTGTTTAGAAAACATTTAACAAGCAAAGGCAACTTGTTTATTTCTGCTGTTAGGCCTTAAACTTGTCCGGCAAATTTTGAGCTCCTTAAGAGGAGAGGACTGACAACATCTTACTTTAGCCAAATGTGTACCCCAGATCGTCACCTGCATCCTTCAGTATATTTAGTCCCAGCAGATTAAGTGTTCAATCAAAGCGTTCAAAGCACGTGCCCTGCGATCATCCACAGTCCAGATAATTTCCCAGACTTCAGCAGGGCTAGCTTCAGCTGTCTAACCCTGATAGTACAGAGAGATCATTGTTTGTGTGTTTGTTTTTCATGTTTTGTATATTTGATGTTAGGCCGAACTTCTAGTTTGTAGACTTTTATCACATTCATTATTTTAAAATAAAATAATTATATGATTATATATTACTTTTAGTTATTACATATTTATTATAGCTTAAACTGTTTAAAATCAGTGCTCCACAGTGTTTTCTGCTCTGTTCTCTTTCATTTTTGAGCTACTGATCAAGACGTACTATACTGAAATTCATCCCTATAAGGTCCTGGGTCATCTGTTTATGTGCTACTCACTCAGTTAACATACTCAGTCCTTACTATATACCATTCACTGTTCTTCTCCACTGCTTCACTGACTTTGTGGCCTTAGGAAGGCCACATGTTAACGTTCAGTTTCTTCTATAAAATGCAGAGACAGGATGTCGACCTCCAGAGGAATGCTGTTAGGTTCGACTAGGTATGTAAAACACTGAGGGCTCGCTGGGCAGGGAGTGAGTACGCCAGTGTTTACCCCTCCGTTGCTGTTTCTGCTGCTGTTGTTATTACTAACCGTAATAATACTACTGCGTGGTTAGAATTTCCCATATTTCTGAAACAGTATGTATAAAGCATGTATTACATATAACTGAATTTTCCCTTTAATGCTCATTATATATTTTTATATTTTTAAACTAGAGAGATAATTCAGATACTTTGCCTATTAGAACACAGTCACACAGAATGTATTCTTTGATGTCTGGTGCTTTTGTTGTTCAGTATAGTAATTTTAAGGCTCATCAGTACCATTTTTCAAGTTCATCAGGTAACTTTCAGGTTCATCAGCAACTCGTTCCTTTTCATTGCTGAAAGACAGTCCGTGGTCTGAATGCATCGCAGTTATTTCTCTGTCCTCCTGCTGATTGATATATTTCATTGTTTCCATTTGGGGCTGTTACGATATATTTCATTGTTTCCATTTGGGGCTGTTACGCGCGAATCTGCTATGGACAGTTGTGCAAAGGTCTGTGTGGATATATATTTTCATTTATTTTGGATAAATACTTAGATGTGGAACTGCAGGTAGGCGTTTTTCTAACTGTATGAGAAACTTGCGGGCGAGCTTCCAAAGTAAACTGTCACAGCATCTGTGCTCCCGCCCGCAGCGTGTGCATGTTCCAGTTGCTCCCAGAGCCTGTCAGGTACGCGGTGTCGCCAGCCTTCAGCTTTAGCCTTTCCCGTGGCTGGACAGTGGCGTCCCCTTACTGTTTTAATTTACGCCTCCCCGCTCGCCAGTGAGGTGAGCACTTCTTCACATGCTCTTTGGCCGTTTGTATTTTATCTTTAGGTCTGTGATCCATCCCTGCTTTTTGTCTGTTACAAGGCAGGTGTCAACTCTTATTTTAAGAGATAATATGGTCTCCTGAACAAAAGAGATTAGTCTCTAATGCATCATTAAAAATTATACTTAAAAGCCTTAATTTATATTCAGAGCACTAATTTGTGGAATCCCTTTACACGTTTTTCCCCCATTTCAAAAAGTTGTAGGCTCAGTCCAGAACATATATGTAACTTGTTTCAACCACATATATAGAAAAAATAGACCCAAAAACTCAACACATTTATTTCTTTTTTACTGGAAGTTCTCATGGGACTCCTTAGAGTCTGAATGTTAAAGCAGCTACCTTAGCTACTGACCCATAGTCTTTCTCTGTTAGCAGCTCACTAGCCAAAAGTACCACACTTATAGCTGTTTGTACTAAACTCACCATTTTTAGTCTTCAAACAAATTTAGTACAATTTAGCCAAATAATAATAAGTGGTCATCTGTCCTTATGTAAATAATTGCTTTTATAAATATCTATGGAGGCAGACTGACTCCAGAGTGAATCTTTTAAGCTTACTCTACTTCAGAGTCAGCTTGCTAAATGTATAAATTGATAATACTTTAAGTCAGTGATTTTTAACCGGTGTGCCACAAGAATTTTTAAAACATGTGGTGCCTAACTATCTAGTCAAGGGCATTGACCTCGTTTCCCTTAGACTGTCAAATAAAAAAATGACAACAGCCAACACAACAGTAGCCATCCAGTGTGAATGAATCAAGATTATACGAGGAGCCCCAAAAAGAACAGAATTTATTTATTAAAAATTGTGTATTTATTCTTATCATGTTTAAACTTCAGTCACCTTCAAAGTACTCCCCATTTGATGCACTACACCTATCAAGATGTCCGTTTACACTGCTCAAAACAGTTTTTGAACTTAACAATTTTGATGCCTTTTAGTGCCTGAGCCATTTTTTGTTTCACCTCTTCCACATCGGCAAAATGTTTCCCTTTGCGGACGTTTTTCATCCGGTGGAAACAAAAAAAGTTACTCCGTGTGAGATTGAGTGAATAGGGAGGTGGGGCAAAGGGGTCATTGCTGTTTTTGGTCAAAATCTGCTGAACACGCAGTGCATTGTGGGCAGGTGCGCTTGTAAATCACCCGTCATGAAATGGGCAACGGTGTTGAAAGAGCCTTCAAAAAAAACGTCACTGAAGCCAAATGCAGCCTCTCACAACAAAGCCAGCTCATACACTGATACAGGTGGTTCCTAGAGCCCTCACCCAGCGGCAGGGAAAGCCTGTGCTACACGGGGTCTGCCCTCCGGAAGGTGGTTCTAGGGGGGTTTGGGGTCCCCCTCATACCTTTTTTTTGGTCAGGTCAGTAAAAACAGGTTTTTGATTTGCCAAAGAATTTTAGTAATTGCTTTATGTGTGCCATGAGATGAAAAAGTTTGAAAATTGCTGCCTTATGTGATTATACTAAGTAAATCATAGATTTTACCCACAGTAAAATAAAATACTGACCTCACAAAAATGAAGAGAGTTAGGAGAGGCTGAGCTATCAAGGAAAGTGGCTGAAAAGTGAATATCTGTTAAGTGTCTTGGGCTTCAGGCAAAATATAAGATACAGGAAGAAGAAAGATACAAGAAATGCTTCTTTAAGTTGCTTACAATTTAGGCAGGAAGAAAAAAAAGATAAATGGGAAATGTTCACTCATAATGCAAGAGATAAATACTAATTCCACATTATATAGAATGTCACATAGCAGTTCAGGACTGATTGATAAATTAATAGGTAGTTACTGGTTATCTGGTTTCCCAAAATATTTTTAGTGGTGTATTACTTTGGAGTTGTCTGAGGATTGGTGGATTTTGTTTTTCTTTTTAAATGACGATTTCCTGCCCCAATCCAATTTTACAGAATCTTAAATCTGCAGGGATAGGTTTAGTGATTGGGTCTAAAATAAAGGAAAACCTATATGCTAAACTTGGTTATTAAATAATTAATTCATATTTATAGTGTTTACTATGTGCCAGGTACTATAGGAAGCATTTGACGTTACTCATTTAATTTTTATAATAATCCTGTCGGTAGATTGTTACTCTCATTTCACAGTGAGTAATCTGAGATACAGAGATAGTAATGGAATTGCTGAAGGCAACATAGATAGAAAGTAATAGAGCCGAGATGCAATCCCAGCCCTGTTAGGTTCTAGAGCCAAAACTGATATAAGAAACTAAATGTATGGGAAAGGCTAGGTGTGAGAATATAGCATTTATAGTTAAATGGAAGGAGCACTGATTTTCAAAAATATATTAAAAATATTTTTTAATTCATGAAAATATTTGCTCTTTACTTCCATGTTAAATTTTGTACCTTTTTTCAAATATTAGAGTTCAATTTAAGTGAGGATAAATCCTGTTTTATCAGTGTTATCAAACATTAAAATCTGGTTTTCTTTCTGCAAGTGAAAGGAATTTTCAGAACAAAGGGTACCCTTGTAATGATGTTATCATCTCTATCTAGAATGGTTGCTTTATTTCCAGTTGCTTGGGAAGCTATTTATAGTTTATCAAGGACTCCAGAGTGTAAATTATTTGAACATTAATAGATTCAACTTGTGTGTAAAAAGGATTCCTTTTAACATGCTCTTGATAGCATTTGTAAAGCCATCTTGAAATTATGTTTTTTTGTCTTTCTGATCTCTGGCGTAGAGGTATTCAGATACTTTTAAAGACACAAAGTTTATATTGCTGATTATTTAAAGTATCACTTCAGAATTTTCAGTAAATGGAAGAGATGCATTCTTTTTTTTTTTAATTTACTTTTTTACTTTTTTTAATTTTCTTGATTTTAGAAAGAGAGAGAGAGAAACATTGATTTGTTGTCCCACTTATTTATGTATTCACTCGTTGATTCTTGTATGTGCCCTGACTGGGGATCGAACCCACAACCTTGGTGTATCAGGATGATGCTCAAACCTATGGAGCTACCAGCCAGGGCCCAGACAAACATACATTCTCATACAGTTATGGTACCAGCCTGAGTCTTGAAAATAAAGCCTTGTGCTCGAATATAAACCCCAATTAAATAGACCTTAATTCTTCACCTTTAGTTGTGGAACCACTTTTATGTTAGTGATTATCATCCAGAGAATAAAGAGATTAATTTCCTATAATAATATAAATAATAATGGGAAGAGGAGAGGAGGTGACTGCTTCGTGTTTCTTTTTGAAGTTTGTCAGAGCAAAGCTGAAATTTTTGGAGAGCAAGCATGGCAGACTCCAAGGATATCGTGTGGTTTTATTTTAAGCTTTCAGTAGTGGCGTGTTTCATTCGGCCCGTGGCAATAAAAATAAACGAGTACTAGATGACCAGTATGTCCTGTCTGCTGCAGGAATGCCCTGTACAATTGAATCTGTCTAACCAGCCAGTTATTCTCCTATTGTCTGAAACTAAAGAGCATTATGTTTTCTGACAATGTAGGAATTTCTGTGTAATTAAAATATATAGTCATTGAAGTGAAAATAATAAATTATAAGAAATTGATTGTTTTCAGCTGTATTAATGAATTTCTCCCCAAAAAAAGTCAAATCAAGGTCATTTATAGTTTTTTATAAAATAGCTGACGTACCATTAAAATACTAAAACTCAACCTTGACAGCTTTTACTAAATTTACACCTGAGATGTAACTAGTGGCAGCACATCGCGTCATTCACCTTGTGGTAGCCAGCCTCCAGGATGTCCCACAATGATCCCACCCCCGAGAGTCACACCTTCCTGTAGTCCCTCTCAGTGACCAGGGTTGATCTGTGTGACCAGCAGAATACATCAGCAGTGTTGGCATGTCACTTTGGGATTATTGTAAACGACACTGGGGCTTCCATCTTGTTGTGTGTCTGTCTCTTGCATAACTTGCTCTCCAGAAAACTAGCACAAGCGAGGAACCGAGGCCTGTGCCTACAGCCGTGTGAGTCAGCGTGGAAACGCACCCGCCAGCCCTCGGTCACCTTCCCACGCCAGCAGTGCTGGCCAACGGCGCCTGCCACTCAGGAGACACTGAGCCGGAACCACCCAGCCGGCCCCTCCCAGACTCCTGACCTTCAGAAACCATGAGATAAAAAAGCATTTATTGTTTAAGCTGCTAAATTTTGGGGTAATTTGTTACACAGGAGTGGATAACCAACACGTACCTCCAGTAAAGCTGTTCTTTCACTCTTAAAATCTTAATGTCTGTTTTTGGTTATTGTTGTTATTATTTGTGCCATTAACCTGTCATCCACACAACTCACTTGACTGAGGCATGAAGTAGTTGAAAAATACCATATTGTATCTCTCATTTTCCAATCCAGCATTTGGTATAATAAATGCAGACCTTGAATTCATTTTGTGTATTAGAATGTATTTAAATGAACTGTTTTGTGACAAGGAGCCCTTTTTAGATTATTCCACGGATTCTTTTCATTTATGTGCAAAGCCACCAATTTTGTACAACTTGTAATTACTGTGCGAGTGATTATGGAATCCCTGCGAAGTGCTCAGAGAGGAAACGGGCAGCTCAGCGACCGCCCTCAGGAGTCTGAGGCCTCCCCAGACGAGCTCCTCGTCCGTCACTCGTGACTCAGTGATGCTTATTAATTATACAGGATAATAACAGTGTGGGTTTTAAAAAGTCATATTTATAAGGATTAGTTAACTATATATTCAAACCTGAGAGAAGGTTTCTCAGAACCTCTGATGTCAAGGTCGCAGATTGTACCCCCAGCTCCTGCTCTGTCACCCCACTTTCTCGGTGGTGTTCTGAAAGAGAAAAGGTCATAAAAATAATCAGGTTTGCAGGGGGTTTTTTTCTTTTGAGGGGTTACCTAGTAAACCAGTTTTAGTACCCATAATCATTCCTTTACCATTGCTAAGCATACAGAAATGCTAACCATGAGTAAAAAACGTGTTCAAGTATTTTTCTAACCGTGGATTTGCCTTAGGACATTAATAGCTATAAATAGATACTTTCATCCTGGGTTATCAATCTCATGTTTTTATACTTGAACATAAAGAAACAAATGTTCTTGTTGAAAGGAAAACACTGATGAGTCCCATGTTGTTTAACACAATTGCTTTTTGAAATGTTACTGAAAACTAGCTTTTTTGTTTTACGCTCACTGTGATTTTTAAATATGATAATAGCATGAGTATAAACAGGCAGTTCAGGAACTGGTCTCGTCTTTCTCCATTCTAATGGACTAGAGCTTTCTTTCGAAATTGTACTGAAAATGTCCTTTTTAATTTGGTGCTAAAAAAATAGGATCCTATCTTGGAATCTGTCTTCCAATTCCCTCCACCTTTTAATTCACTTGCTAACACACACACACAATAAGGTAAGGAAAATGGTTATCAGTAACTTAAAGTAACAAATAAATGTCCCTTTTTATATTTCCAGTACACCGATATCCAGGCACTCTAATAATACCATCTTTCTGTCAAGACAAAAGTAAAACCCAGTGCTTCTAACTCTGCATTGAATATTTGCCGACTGATACCAACACAGATTAGGGGCACAGGCCTGGATTGCCAGGTCTTGAACTTGGACAGTTTAATGAAAAAGGAGGCATCAGATTTTCAGCACTGACATGCTTCTGTGTTAAACAAAACCCCATGCTTTATTTTTTTTAGAGTTGTTTGTTTTAAGCATAGTCATTGAATTGTGAATTTCCCTTTTCAAACAGGTTCCTATTTGTGGATGGTGGTTATAAGGAAAATATAACTCCTGATGAAATAATTTTTTAATTGATAAATGACTAATTTTCGTAACTAGATTTCATTTGAAATTTTAAATTATATGGTACTTTGCTGAGGTTTTTGAGGAAATTTTCTCAACGCTATATTAACACTTTTCTTTATAAAATGTCTCAGGAAAACTTTTAAAGTCTGTGCAGTAAAGTAATTGCTTTATCTACATCTGTCCATAATACATGGTGCTCATACGAAGTAGAACTTCAGGTCCTTCTAGCGGAGATTAGAGAAGCAGGAACCGTGAGAATACTTTCTACTCCCTTCCTGATCCTTAGACCAGACTCTAGGCACTAGCCCACATTCCCTGCCCACCCTGTCTCTCATCCTCAAAGCTCACCACCCTGAAGGGGACAGATAGGAGAATGGAAGATAGTCCCCCGCACAGAGACTAGAAGAGGGGTGGGACTTGGCAGCAGCTAGAAGGGATTTGTCTGCACCTCCTTGTTTGTAAGGGCCTCTGCCCTCTTGACCCACCAACTGAGTGAAGTTCCATACGTACCAGTCACAGATAGTCCTCAATCATAATGTGAAAATATTTTTAGCATCCTTTACTTATCTACAACCTCTTTGTTAGGCCTCCAAATATGTAAACTCAAAATTATCATGTTTAGCAGATTTAGAAATTCTTTATAGCTGTTGGTCATATAGCATCATAATCAGAGGCAGTGAGCGTGGTGGCTTAGGGACACAGAGTTTAGAGCCAGGAACCTGGGTTTAAATCCCAGTCTGACTACTCACCAGCTGGGTAACCTGGAACTAGTTACCTGACCTCTCTGTAATAGTTTTTTCAGCTGCAAAATGGGGATGATAGCGCCACCTTATAGGGTTGTAAAATTTAAATATGTTAATGTTAATATAAGTGCTTAGAACAATGTCTAATATGTAGTTAGCTCTGTATAGTATTTGTTCTCATTAATATTATACTGTGTGCCCATCCAGATGTCATTTCTACACTGAGATGGCCCCACTGGATTTGTGGTCAACAGGTGACAGTCATACTAACCCACCACCTTTAATGTATAACTGCTAGCAAATCCCCCTCTTAAAATAGTTTTTAAAAGCAAAATGCAATTTGTTTTTTCTCTTTCCCAGGCCCAACACAGAGATACTTTTATTGAAGAACGCTATGGAAAATACAACATCAGTGATCCTTTAATGGCACTACAGAGAGACTTTGAAACCCTGAAGGAGAAAAATGATGGCGAAAAGCAGCCAGTCTGCACAAACCCACTCTCGATTCTCAAGGTGGTGATGAAGCAGTGTAAGACCATGCAGGAGCGCATGCTGTCCCAGCTGGCCGCCGCCGAGAGCAGGCACCGAAAGGTGGGCCCACCCGGGGGACATGGGCTGTGTGAACTCTTAGGAAGACTTTATAAGTGATGCCTGGTATTTCTTGTCAGCTGCAGGTTTCACAGTAATTCGATCAGAGGTCCCACAGGTATCAGAAAGACCCTTAGCTCACCAAAGAGCCAGGCGGTAGGAAAGAAAACACAGGTCGTGGCAAGTGTTGAATTTAGGGAGTGTGCCAGACACATTCAAGACAGCATTCCTTCTCGATATGACACTCCAAACACTTGGTATGTTTTTTCAGCTCTCGATCTTTCAAACTTTGGCAACAAACTGGGATTTGACCAAGCTTGTAACTGAAAGGAGTGGTCTGTGTTTGCTTACTTAAGTGATAAATAGAAAGATTAACAGGTATGTGGGGAATGAGAGAGCGAGAGAGAAAACTTACTGGACTATCAACATGCAAACCAGTAGATTACTTTCATTTATTTCTAGTTTTGCGTTTCATTGCATTTTACTTCATGAAACCATACACCAACAGTCCCTAGGGTTGTTTACCTTAAGACTGCTTTACGCTGCTTCGAAGGTGTGGGTGTGTTTGGCTCCAGGTCTTACAGCCCCTAGTTAGGAAAGCAAACCTGGGCTTTCCTCATCTCATTGGAATTCTAGCGCTTATGATTTTATTCCCAGTCTTGCCATTTATTGCTCAAATTTGGCCTGTAAAACATGCTTGGCTAGAATATGCATTTTTTTTAACTGTTGGTTTAGATTTATACCAACAAGCAGGGGTATCGGCACAATTAGTAGGAAGCAGCTTATTCTGGAAAATTGGGGTAGCAGCTGCAGTTCAGTGGACCTTAGTTCACTTTTCTGGTTACCTACGTTAGAGAGCCGTCTGCTTAGAATGCATCTGACAGATCGCTTAGGCTTCTGTCTTGCCCTAAAAATGGTTTCTCTGTCCCTTCACAGAATCCAAATGAAAGACCAGAGGTTCATATCTATGGATGAGCCTCAGATGTTTCATGATCCCCCTAAAAATACACTGAATGCCAAAAGCTCATGCATTTTTATAGAAAATGAAAATTTCTCCCATATCTTTAGTTCAGTTCTCAGATGTCCAAGACCCAGAAAATCTTAACCTCTGAGCCACTGTAGTAACCTGAAGACATTTGCGCACCTATCTGAAGGGTGTCGGCGGGTTTGCATTAGTTGCCTCCACATGGGGGGAGGGCTTTTATGTGACCCTCTAAGAAAATCTCAGCACCCTTGCATGGTAGGCAGGCTTTTTTCCCCCACTTCAGACATGAAGTAACTGAGCTGTGCTGAAGGGTGGCTGGCTGTGGTGCCCACGGAACGGGTAGATTTGGGGCGATTTGCAGCTCTGGGTGACTGGGGAAAGGAAGAAGTTAGAAATAATTCAGAGTTCCTTAAAACTTTCAGCGTAAGATTTTTTTAATGTTAACTATTTAAACCAACAGCCTATCTAATCTGAAGTGTTTTATCAAAGTAGAATGCTGACTTTGTTAGATGTCGAGTGGCATGGCGAGGCTTACAGCGAGGGTGCTCGCAGGGCCCGGCTGCCGCCCGCTGCCGCAGCGCGTTGCTGGCAACACATCCGCTTTGCCTCTCAGAGGTGGTGTGAACGGTGAATTACGTGGTTGCTCTGCTTATTGTGAAAGAAAAGAAGAGCTCCGTAGTCCACCTCCTCCCATTCCCGTTCCTCAATATTCAGACAACCATATTTTTCTAATAACCATTTATTTGGATAGATAACTTCCATTATTTCTAAATAATAAACAGCTCTCTTGCTTGATCAACTTCAGACACTTAACTGCTCCCTTTTATGATAGACATGGATTTTGTTATCTTATACCTCACCTCCCTTTTCTCTCCACCCCTACCATCTCCCCAAAACAAACATAAGCCCCTTTCCCCACCCCCATTCTCCATCATATCTGCTCCTCCCAAATCCTGAGCCTGTCTCTTCTGTGTCTTCAGAGAATAAATCTCTGGCTTATGCGTGGGCAGTAGATGCCTGGCTGCTCATACTCTGTGTATAAGAATTAAGTTGGGGGCCCTGGCCAGTGAGGCTCAGTTGGTTGGAGTGTCTTCCCCTAAACCAAAAGAAAGGTCACAGGTTCGATCCCCGGTCAAGGCGCATACAAGAGGCAAAAAATTGATGTTTCTCTCTCTCTCTCTCCCTCCCTCCTCCTCTCTCTAAAATCAATAAGCATGTCCTCGGGTGAGGATTAAAAAGAATAAAGTTGAGAGGACACATAACTCCTCTGACAAATACAGACTCTGAGCCCGGCCCCTGGCCTCCTGTTGCACACCACACCTCTCCTCTCCTCTCCTCTGCAGCACCCACTGGCTCCAGGCTTCATATCTCTTTGGGGCCATGAAGGGCAAAACATCTTCTGCCCCCATACCGAAGGAATCTCATGCTCCCCCAGCCTCTGTCTTTCTTCAAAATGTTATTTAAATTTCTTCTCTGCCAAAATCTGTCTGTGCCTTTGTGAGTTTTTATTCTTTTCGTTCCATTTCTATAATTTCAGAGGGCTCAGGAAGGAAGGGAGGTGATCTACCACTGTTAGCCAAAAGCCTGTCTTTCTGTTAAATTGAAAAATTAGATTTTTTTTAACTGAAAGGAAGTACACCAAAGTGTTTTCATTTTTTGTGTTTAAAGGGGGGTTTCATGTCCCAGAAAGTGTTCTCTCTCCATTTGTAAAAATTGTTAGTGAGGAGAAACCATGAGATGTGGCCTTTGGGGTGTCAGGACTCTGCCCTGTGACCTGCCGCCACCCTGCGGTGGCGTGAGAGCAGCCGCTACGAAGCCCTGTGCCATTCGAATGCTGTGCAGCTAGTTATGGGCAGGATGATGTGGCCAACGTCCCTTTCAATTTGTATTCTCCTTAAAATTGGGCTTAACCCTTTGGCACCAAGAGAAGTGGAATGTGTAGGCAGGTTAATTAAAAGGCCTTGTGAAAAATCTCTCCTTAAGATCCCAATAATTGGGGCTTGTTACATGCAGGATGAAGTCAAGGGAGTCTTTTCACCTCTTATCTAGCGATATAGAAAATGCGTGTTACTAACAAAGCAAGGTGCGGTTAGGACGTCCCCCGTTCGAAATGTTTCGTTTCTGGCCCTCTCTTCAGTGCCTCCGATGAGTTGCGTGTTTGAGGAGACAACCTCAGCACTCTGCTTCCCGCGGTCCTGCTGCCTAGAGCCGCCACGCCGCCTTTCACCCGGACCCTCTGTGCGTTAACTCTCTGAAGCCTTCTCGGCCCTTGTGGCTGGTCAGCTGCCCGCTGCTGCCCGCACGCCATCCTCTGTGCGCCTCCATAAAGCACGTCCGCCCTGCTTGCTAGCGCACCGCTCGCCTGTCTTTCACCCCGCGAGACAACGCGCCCCTTGCCGGCCCCGACTGGGATGCCTTATCCTCCTGACTCCGCGGCTGTCTTAGCTGCTTAGTTAGAGAGGCTTTTAGTATTTAATTGTACTGTAACTTTGATTTCTTGATATTTGGAAATGATTTTTTTTTTTTTAATTCTTTAAAGGTGATTCTAGACCTTGAGGAAGAAAGGCAAAGGCATGCCCAGGACACGGCTGAAGGAGATGATGTCACCTATATGCTGGAGAAGGAGAGAGAACGTCTGACTCAACAGGTAATTAAGGTGGAGGGTTCACAGCTGCATTTGCCAAGAATAGCATTTCTCAGAGACTGCCCTACAGGGTGTAAATTGGTGTTGCTCAAGAAAAGGGGCTTTATAGTCAAATAAGTCCGGGAATTACTGGATTAAACAAAGTTAAGCAGGTTTCTAACTTCAGTTTCTTAGACCCTTTAGTATGCAAAAGCGTTCAAGAAAAAGATAAGGTATTCTGTGTTTAGCATTTCTGTGTTTTCATAAAATCTTTCTTTAATATAGATCACTCTCTGTAGGACTATTGTTCCATAGAATACACTAAAACTTTTTTTGACTTAGGATTCCCAGTAAGAAATACATTTAACAACCCAGTTACATACACAGAGGCCTGAAACAAAAATATCATGAAATCATACATAATCCTTACTGCTTACGTACAATACACATTGATGTTTTATCTTCTATTTTATCTTTTAAAAGTTCCGGTCATGCCCTGGCTCGGTGGTTCAGTTGACTGGAGCATCACCCCATACATATAAAGGTTGGGGGTTCAGTTCCCAGTCAGGGCACATACCTTGGTTGCGGATTCAGTCCCCGATCAGGGTGCTTACTAGAGGCAGCTGATCAATGTTTCTCTCTCACCATCGATGTTTCTGCCCCCCACCTCCTCTCTCTCTAAAATCAATATCCTCATCCTGGCATGACTCACTAAATTGGTTTCCCCATCCATTAATGGGTCTCGTAGTTTGAAAAATACCGGCCCAAAGGCTTCCTTCAACCCTTCCCTTTTAATGGGGTTGGGATGATGATTAAAACAGACTGCATTTGTGTAAAAAGTATGATTTAAATGGAACTACTTATGTTCATTTGTTTTTAAGACCAGAAACAATTGTTAGTGGAGCTTTAAAGGCTTCGTTTTCAGCAGTGTTCATCACAAAACCTGGTTCATGTGGCTTTCTGTTTTCTGTTTTGATTGCTTCCAATCCTCTGAATTTGCCACAGCTAAAACACAGTGATGGTTCATATTCCTACTAATAACCCTGAGACTTTATAAGAATTAGAGGTGCCCCCTAAATCATCAAAGAAAGATTAAGTTATAATGTGTGGCCCTGGCCAATGTGGCTCAGTTGGCTGGAGTATCGTCATGTAACCGAAAGGTTGCAGGTTTGATTCCTGGTCAGGGCACCTACCTAGGTTGCAGGTTTGATTCCCCACCCGGGCGTGAGCACTTGTGGCCTACGGTCTAGGTGCACACAATCCCTGGTCCAGACATGTATGGGAGGCAACCACTTGATGTGTCTCTCTTGCACTGGTGTTTCTCTCTCTCTCTCCCTTCCTCTCTCTTTAAAAGCAATGAAAATATGTCCTCAGGTGAGGGTAAAAAAAAAAAAATTATGTACGTTTTTGTGGTAGGTGTTCTGACTCTTCAGAAATACCTGATTGAAGCACATGGCATATATGTCACCTTGTGTGCCAGGAATAGCTAGCCAGAGCACTCTCCTTATAATTCTTTTTCAGTGTATCTCTTTGTTTTCTAACTCTAACCGAGATGTGTGGTGGCATTTTTTCCTAGTTGGAATTTGAAAAGTCCCAGGTGAAAAAGTTTGAAAAGGAGCAGAAGAAGCTGTGCAGTCAGCTGGAAGAGGAGCGTGCCCGCCACAAGCAGCTCTCGTCCATGCTGGTGCTCGAGTGCAAGAAAGCCAGCAGCAAGGCTGCCGAGGAGGGGCACCGGGCCGGGGAGCTGAGCCTGCAGCTGCAGCAGGAGCGCGGCCGCGTCAGTGAGCTGGAGGAGGAGCTGGCGGCCGAGAGGAAGCGAGGCTTGCAGACTGAGGCCCAGGTGGAGAAGCAGTTGTCCGAGTTTGACATCGAAAGAGAACAACTGAGAGCAAAACTGAACCGAGAAGAGAACCGGACCAAAACTCTGAAAGAAGAGATGGAAAGTTTGAAGAAGATCGTAAAGGATCTAGAAGCTTCTCACCAGCGTAGTTCTAATGAGCAATCAAAGAAACTAGTAACCACATCTAAAGGCACAATGACCGAACCTCCCAGGCTCGTGTCTGTATTCTGCCAAACGGAGAGTTTTCAGGCAGAAAGAACCCATGGGAGCACTGCAGCCAAGGCGACAAGCACTGGGCTGCCTGGTCCCACCACTCCTACTTTCTGTTATGCAAAAACCAATGGCCATTTTGACCCAGAGATGCAAACTACCAAGGAGTTGATTGCAGGCAGCAGTGTAGAAAACCAAGTGCCTCCACGAGAGAAATCTGTGGGGTCGACCCAAGAGAAAGCAGTGGAGAATGGTGGGCGTCCTGTGGGAACTGAGAGTCCAGCCCCAGTGCTGAGCCAACCTCCCTCCAGCGGGGGCTCACTGTCTCCCAGCAGCACTGCCCCCTCCTCTCTCACATCCTCCCCTTGCTCGTCACCAGTACTAACTAAGCGCCTCTTGGGGTCCTCGGCCAGCAGCCCTGGCTACCAGTCATCCTACCAAGTAGGGGTCAACCAGCGCTTCCATGCAGCTCGGCACAAATTTCAGTCCCAGGCAGATCAGGACCAACAAGCCAGTGGTCTGCAGAGTCCTCCGTCCAGGGATCTGTCCCCAACCCTCATAGACAACTCTGCCGCCAAGCAGCTGGCCCGCAACACAGTCACTCAGGTGCTCTCCAGGTTCACCAGCCAACAAGGGCCCATCAAGCCCGTCTCTCCCAACAGCTCCCCCTTTGGCACAGACTATCGAAATCTGGCCAATACTGCCAACCCAAGAGGTGACACCAGCCACTCACCGACTCCAGGGAAAGTGTCCAGTCCTCTGAGTCCCCTGTCTCCAGGAATCAAGTCCCCTACCATCCCCAGAGCTGAGAGAGGAAACCCTCCACCCATTCCACCCAAAAAGCCAGGCCTCACTCCTTCTCCATCCGCTACTGCTCCACTGACCAAATCTCACGCCCAGGTGACCCCTTTGACCGGCACAGAAGACCTGGCAAACAGCTGCTCTTCGACTGCTGTTGTAGCCAACGGCAAGGACGTTGAGATACTTCTGCCCACCAGCAGCTAGTCCCTAGGAGGGGCTCCCCATTTGACATTCCGTCAGATTTCACCCAAGAGCTCAGAGTCGAACGTTGCGTCAGATCATGTTATTTATTTTGATAGTAGCTGAAACCATCTGTATAATACATTTAGTGTATTTCACCTTTTTGTATTTTTTTAAGTAGAAACTGAGTAGTTTGGGTTTTTACGATTCACCTCTTTGTACTATAAACCTTCGAAGGGCACCTCAAAGATGTCTCAAGCTCAGCAGTCACCGTCGCGCGGTGGCGGGAGAAGGTAATTGAGTAGCAGGTGGTGACTTGCTGTCTATTTTGGGACTAGAATCACTTCACACTCATTTTGAAATATGCAGAAGTGGTTCATGCAGATTTTTATTCCAGATGAACATGTTTTAAAAGTGCCTGAAATAAGACTGCCATATGAATGTGATTCTGCAGCAAAAACACAAAGTGGCTCGTTTAATTGCAGAAAATGAGATCCTCTGTGAATTCTGAATGTTAAAAATACTGCTTTTAATCCTCTCTTATTGTTTTTAATACCACCAGCTGCATGAGTAGAGTGGGTATCCTGAAGGTGGGTGTGAACTCACCACAAATTGGAGATTTTTTGAGCCCGCGAGAAGCCTCCTGAGCATTAAGTAGTTGGGGTGCTGATTTTCTTGTACTTTTCAAAAATTAAGTCACCCCCAGGTTCCTGCATAAAGCCTTGAATAGAAGGAAATCACATCTCCATTCAGAAAATGTCTTCAGGCATCTACTGTCGTGTAAGGGACTTTTGATTCCGATTGCTGTTACTTGAATAGGAACTGGTTACTCTTGTATAAAAGTTTTGCAACAGAATGAGATCTTTTTTTCTGTAATCAAAAAGCAATAACTTAAAATTCCTTCTTTGTAATATTACAAGTCAGAATTATATAGGTTGTACCAAATTGTTACACTTATTCTCCAGGCTGGCAGCACCTGGTGTCTGTATCTGTGTAACTTTTGCCTAAATGCAAGTATTCGTATATCTGTATAGATACGCACCCCTTTACGTGTTTAACATACACACACTTAACACATAAGTATTAGTGTGATTATATCTTTGGAGTTTGCAATATAGGATAAAGGGCGAGTAGAAATGCATGTTAAGGTTACCTGCCAAAGCAACTAGATGGGTCTGGAACCCAGCCAATCAAAGGAGCCATCTTCTCTGCAAGGATGTGAGGAAACCCCACCTGCAGTCAGGTCTGCAGATTCATAGAAAGGCAGAGCCGCACTAACCCCCATGTCAGAGAACTCACCTGGCCATGTAAATGGGGAAACGGGCATTCAGTCTCGTGGTGTAGCAGGACCAGTAGCAAACTGGACTGCCCAAGTCCATTTAAAAGGTTCGTTCTCTCCTGTTCAGCTCCAGCTGCTTGTTGCCATGCAAAAGCGATGTTACTGGCTCCTCAAATTTTTATAAAACCCAAATTTTCATGAGAAACGTTCTCATTTTTAAATATCAAGAACTGATTCAAAATTTTAAACACTGCTTGTTAAACACTTCTGCAGCTGAAGTTAGCCCACGAGCTACCAAGCTGCGATCTCTTTTGTTCTAGAAACGTACATCATTTCCATCATAGTAAATTTGTGAGGACAGAAGCCCCCAGACTTTCAACTTGTAGTACAGTAAACAAAGTCCTTAGAGTATAGTGATGTGAGTCAAAGCCCTTAGAATCTTAGAGCAGTCTCCCTCTTCCAAACAAAACTGCCCACAACCCAGCTCTGACCTGTGGCTCTATGGCTTTGTGTCCACAGGGATGGAGGGGCCTCTGGGGCCTCACGGACGCCATCCTCGCCATCGTCTTCCCAGCAGCCCCTGGCCTGCTGTCATTTAAGTGTTTTTCCTCTGACTCCAACACAAGTTGATCGGCAGGTGATGGAAATTAATATATAATGCAGGGGAGCACGTTGGCGTCTCCACAGCTGAAGGTCTGATTAAGGCCGATACTCAAAAATAAAAAACTACCAGTGCCCTAGGGAGTCTTCCAAATGATGAAGGGGACATCCGAAACCACCCAGAGCAGTCATGCACTGAACTTTATTCCCATGCATAGCCAAATGACAGTGTTGATAAGCTGAACTTTCTATAGTCCCGGAATGTTATTACCTCTCTTGCTTTAAATGGTAATCTTAAAAGTTGCGTTGTGCTCTTCCTTTGTTTTGGCATAGATATATATAGAGAGAGATTATGAGGAAGTTTATTTCTTAGGAAATGCACTGAATAATGTATTTCTTTTACAGTGTAATATGGGGGTGGGGAAATGAAAAAGAAATGCGTATTTTTGCTAGTTGCCTATCTTCTGAGATCAATAAGCACAATACTGCAGTGGATCCAATAATCCAGTTAGGTATTATAGATTAGTATTTAAGTTTGCTGTAGATTGTGTGTGCTAAGTAAAAGTTCCATCATTCACAATTTTGATGTTTAACCCATGTTGCAAAAGCTATGTTACTGGTCAACTGATTATATGTAACGATGTGCAACACATAACACGAGCATCAGCTAGCCCTTAACATTTGTAAAGCAAATGCGCCATGCAGAAGCCTTCATCCATTTTTATAGCAGACCACATTAAAACAAGTTAAATCATCCTGTCTGAGGGAAAAATAGTCTTGTTTGTACAAAGCGAAGAATGTTGCCCCGCAGGGCCTGATTTGTTCGGGAAGAAGCAAGTGGTGTTGAGGGAGCATTTGTTCATGGCTTTAGAAAACCAAATCAAGTCAGCGACCCATCCAGGTTAGACCCCAAAGCATCTGGGACACTGGTTTTCTTTAGAATCTTAGAGCTGTCAGAAGCCTTCACAATAAATATCTAGTCTGCAGTGTTTAAACCATTTGGGGGTTCTGGACCTTTTGAGAATCTAAGAAAGGTTAGACTCTATCCCGAGAAAAGTGGATATGCTTATATGCAAATTTGGTTGATGTCGTCACAGGATCCAAAGTTCCTGAAGCCACCGTGGTTCCTGGACCCTAACTGCAGGATGCCTGACCTTGTCCTGCCTCATTTTACCCATGACTCACGCATCCTTTGTCTCCTAGTCCAGTGCTGTTGCTGCTTCATTGTTAAGAGATTCCAGTTGTAGCCACACAAAAGCACTTGAAAATCCTTTGACGTACAAAAGATTTTCGAACTGTGGATGTTGACGTATCTTAAGTTTCCATCATTTAAGCCAATTAATGATCATTTCAGCAAACACTGGGCATCACGTTGCCCTTAACAGCCTGTCAGTAAGGCTTCCTGGTCAGTGTGTGTGTGTGTGTGTGAGAGAGAGAGAGAGAGAGATTGAGATTTATAAAGAGCACTCCCAGTGCTTAGTACTTGAAACAAAATTTCAAATGTCTTTTGAAACCCTGATGTGGTTTCTTCATACTGGGGAGTCAGAGGTAGGCAATGAGCATTATTCCACAGGAGTTGTTTTAATGTAGTTGCTGTAAAACTAGTTGAGAAAATTTAAGGACCTATATCCAGTCGTCTGCTCTCACGTCAGTGGCCAGTTCATTGGTAAAAGCAGAGGAGAAAGAACACGGGGGATAGTGGTTCACAAACTGGACTGTGTTTCAGTATAACCTGCGAAACCCTGCTGAATATGCGGGTTCCTGGGGGTGGGTCTAGGGGCCAGGAGTGCAGGTAATCCAAGGGTCACCTTTGGTGACCTAGTGCCTCACAGCCCTCCCTCACCAGTTCATTCTCAAGAACTTGCTCTCTGCCTTTAGAAGGCAATGGTATTCAGAGTCAAGACTGTCTACTTGGGTTCTGAGCACCGCGTCAATGCGTCCACATACCTACCACCTTCCTAAGCCTCACAAGGGTGCTCTGAGTAATTAGCCCCGGTGAGCAGATGAGGTCATTGAGGATCAGAGACTTGTGCAAGGGCCCTTAGTAAGTGGCCGGGCCTGGACTGAAACCCCAGGCCCTCTGGAGATTCTAACTCAGTAGATTAAGGTGGGGGCTCTAGATCAGGGACTGGTCTGATTCTTAGAATGGAGCAGGTTTAAACCCTGCCGGACACCACACTGTGCCTCCTGCTCACCCTGACCCCCACACGCAGGAGTGGACGATCAGACCTAACCAGGAGACCCTCTGATTTCCTTCAAGCCACACATTGCTTTAATATTTAAGATAAGACTGAAACCAAGGTAGCTATTACAGAAGATAAGTTTTAAAGTGTTCCCGGCCCTCAGGGTACTCACAGTCTAGTTGGGAGAAGGAAAACATTAACACAAAAAGTGTAACAGACAACTTAATGATGCAAATGGGGTTAAAATGCCACATGGGGTTGTTGAAGGCAGTCCCAGCAAAAGCGCTGCTGGGACTAAGGTGA
>PVJD01005242.1:0-119001 GCA_004026545.1 Mormoops blainvillei
GGGGCTTGGAGGCCAGTGGGGGACAATCAAGGCTCCTGTTCTCCCGGCACCTGTATCTTAGTGAAGACAGAGGGACATAAACCAATAACCAAAAAGACAGAACAGGCAAGACCAGCCGGAGAGTGAGAAATACCATTAGTAGGGTTAAAACTGGGTGACATTAGTGACCGTGACCTGGCTGGTCAGAGAGAACGAGTTGAGACATTCACGCTAAGACCTGAAAGTCAAGACAGAGGCCGTCATGCAGAACAGTCGGCGGGGCAGGCAGCTGGTACAAAGGCCCTCGGGCAGCAGGGCGACCAGCCCGTTCAGGAAACAGAAAGCCGGCTGGCCTGGCTGGGGCGGTGACGGGGAAGGAAGGGCGAGGGGGTCAGGTCGGAGGAGAGCGCGGCCAGGGTCAATAGTATGCCTGGATCCCAAGGGGGGTGGGAAGTTCATAACTTGACGAAGATGTGCACCCTTTCCGGGCCTCAGTCTCTTCCTCTGCAGAATGAGGGCTGACCTCATAAAACTGTGTTGAGGATTAAATGAGAGAAAGAAAAGAAACAAAATAATGGGAGTATGGGGCACGTGGGAAGCAGGAGACAGGAACCACTCCTGTCTGCTGTTGCTCCAGTCCCCTCTATGTCCTTCTTCTCGTCAGCAGCTCTCACCGAACTTCTCCCAGCCCACAGAGGGTCAGCTCTACCGACCCGCAGGTCCCCGTGGCTAGTGGATGTACAGACACAAGGGACACTTGGTGGGACGCACCTGCCTGAACGGCTCACTGCCGACTCCAGCAGAAGGCGCCCTCCACTGCTCCTAGTCAAATGCAAAGCACCGCCTGGTGAGAAGGGAGGACCACATCGCCCCACGCGGCCCCCACTGTTGGCCCTCCAGCCGCCAAGCTTTGCCACTTGGCCCCGAAGCACCAGAAGTCATTCTTCTGCTGAAAAATGTTGCCCATGGGAACCCGTCAGCCTCCCCTGCTCCTCCCTGGCACATCCACATCACCCCCTCCTCCAAAAAAAGCAACGGGGGGCCTCTGCCAAAGCTTTTAGTGCTGGTTGTATTGTTGCTTGCCTGAAAAATGGTTTTTCGAAGAACAAAATCGAAAGGCTCCCTTTAAAGTGAGGCTACAACGAGAAGGGCTTTATGCACGGAGGCAGGAGTGCCCGGAGCACCAAGGGGCGCTGGTCTGTGGGTCCCCAGGAATCAGCGAGCCCTGGGGGCCAGAGCCCTGACCCACACCAACGGCGCCACGTCACTGTGAGGTCCAGCAGCCCCCTGTGGGCACAGCCTGGCAACCCACAAGGCCTTTCGGAGGGAAAACAAGAGTATGCCCAGAAAAAGGAAGAGCTGCTGGCACTGGATCGATGTCCTGGCTGCAGGCCAAGGCCGCTCCCTTCAGAGGAGCACAGGCCTCCCTGAGATGCCCTGGCCCAGGTACATATATGGTAATATGGCTGGAAATCCGGCAGAGAAAACCCACTGCCTTCCCGCTGAGTCTTCCAAGAGAAGGGACAAGTTCCCTTCCCAAGGTCCCTGCTCCTGTTACCGGGCGCTCGCATGGTTAATTTGGGAACTTCCTTTGAGCAAAGACTTGACGATATCATCTTTATTGTAAAAAGAGAACAAGCGGCACATTTTTGAGTTGGACACCCGGCCGGCCGGCCCCCACTGCACAAATCAGCCTGCCGTCCCCTCAGTGGTTGGCCAATCACAGGGTCCTCAGAAGTGCAGCATGTCCCCATCAGGAGATAATTTATTCTACGGTAAAAAGCACTTCTCTCCGAGCCTAGAGAGTCACATTCTGCTTTCGTTTTCAGCCAGACCCAAAGGACGTCACCAACGCAGGCATCTCGACTGGAAGCAGGGCCCTCTCGGACTACCTCAGAAACAGCGGTTCTCATGTGCACCTTGGGGCCGCTCTCTGGCTCAGCTGTTGCTCGTTGGAGACACAAGAGATAAACACACAAAGAGATAAACCTCCTGGCCTTTTCACAAACATGTCTGCAAAATACCCCATTTCTGAAGCAGGCACATTATCTACACAGTTATTTCTCAGAAAAGCTGTCAGTACTGCCACATGCTCCCATGTCTCTTGTCCCTCAAGGCCAACGGAAGAGCCACCAATCCAGAGCACAGAGCTGGCAGCAGGAAACGTGCCACTGCGTGGGCAGAGCTCGTTCAGCCCAAATTCCTCATTTTATAGGTAGAAAAGCAAACAGACAAACTCTGAGTGATTTCTTGAAGGTCACACAGCCAATTAGTGGCCGTAGTTAGACCACAGGGCTCCAGAAACCAAGGCCAGTGCTGGCGGGCCCAGGGCCCGGGAGGATGTCTGTTAAAAAGTGAAAGTCAGCCCAGCCCGAGGAGATGCCCCTCTACCCACAGCCCGAACCACAGAAACTAAACAAAATACGAAAAAAAAACCCGGCCAAGCGAGTCAGGTTGATATCCTTGGGGAGAGAGAGAAGTTCCACTAAGTTCCGGAAAGCCACTCTAGGGCAGGGCTCCCCCGCCTCAGGGCTGCTGACATCCTGGGCACGCCATCCTTGCTTGTGGGGTCCCGTTCTGTGTGTTGTAGGAGGTGCCGCTGCACCCCTGGGCTCTACCCACTGCATGCCGGTAGCACCCTCTCCGCTCAGTCTGACAACGCGAATGTCTCCAGGCGCGGCCAGGTGTCCCCCCCAGGACACCACTGCTCTAGGACACCGGCCTGGCCCTTGTTTTGCTTGCTAACCCTCTGCAGGCACTTGTTCCTGTGTGACTCAGCAGCAATGACCCGAGCTGGCCTTTTGACACCCGCTCCACAGAAGAGGATATAGACGCACAGCTCTCACCGGTGTTGCCGGCACCCGAGAGGCTGGCGACGCTGTCCTCGAGCCCCCATCCTGTGGTCAGGCAGGGCCAGGCAGATACAACCCCAGAGCAACTTTGTTTTACTACCTCTTGCCCGCACTCCCTGCCTGTCACCACTCGGTCTCCCGAGCCCAATGCCCTCAGAGAACAACATCTCAAAAGCTATCAAGAGGGACTGTTTCGTGCATGTCCGCTAGGTCCCGTCTGGGCTCTCCCCAGCCAAAGGGGCTTTTCAAAGCAATATGCTGATTCAAGAAGCAGTTAATCAGGGGAAGGATACAAAAGAATAGATTCTTCTGAGAAGAGCCAACGGCCTTCAGAGACGGAGGACACACGTAGATAAATAACTTCAGTTGACAAATGTTTTGTGAGCATTTACAATGTGTCGGGCACTCTTACCGATTAAAGATCAAAAAGGCCCATGAGGAAAATAGATACAAAGTGCCATGGAGTTTCAAATGACAAAAGATGTTCAAGTACCAGGAAAAGTTTCCCGGAAGAGGAAACATTTGGGCGGGGGATGGAAGGATCTGGCAAGGGGGGTAGACGGGGGTGGGGGGGGGTGGGGAAGGGCACAGCAGGCAGAAAGGAGACCGCATGGAAAGCTGTCGACACAGAACGTGAGCACGTAAACGCACGGCCCTAAGTCTGGGTGCTGATCAGCTTTTTTCTGCTCAGAAACATGTGCACGGGATGCTTGTAAGCTGTTTTTGCAAAAACAAAATCACTTCCCAGATAAAGCTGCTCCTGAAATGCAAACAGACGCCAAGGAACTTGGGAGACTCGTGGTGTTTTTTTCTTACATTCATCGCTTTCTGATGAGGAATGTTATACAAAGCAGTCCAGAAGTTCTGCTGACTCAACGGGTCATAAAACATTATAAAGCATAGCTTCCTCCAAGTGTCTACCAGCAGGTTTATTTCTGTGACTTCACAATCCTACCTAGTTGTCGCTTTTGGTCTCTTTCCACCTCTACCTGAACGACCAGTAAAAACATCTCCAATGCACACATGTCAGAATGCATCCTGCCAGACCCACCCCCTGCCACCCCAGGTTGGCGACTGAACCTTTTCACTTAACTGGGAATGAGAGGGCTGCTGGGGAAGGGCCAAAGGTCAGTCTGCACAGGTGAGAGACAGCCACAAAAAACAAAGTAACCATACAAATAAGACAAGCAGTGAAAAGGCGGCAGCCACCCTCCCACACAGGCCTTCTCAGACGCCCACAGGTGTACGGATCTCCGGGCGACGGTGCTAAAGCCACAGGTTCCAACGCAGCGGGTCTGGGGCGGGTCTGACCTCTGTGCTGCTAACACGCTCCCAGCTGAAGCCAGTGACGTTCGTCTGGTGACCACAGACAGAGGAACAAAGATGGAGGACAATGTATCTTAAACTTTGGGCTGCAACCCCCAGTAAGAAACTTATAACCCAATGTTCACAGTGTATGTGCCTGCACCTGAGCGCCCAGGGCACAGAGAGAACGAACCAGAAACTTTGTTGCAACATACAGGGTTCAAGTATGGAAGCAATATACTTTGACATTGTCTATTCTAGTCTACTCCACTAAAAAAATAAAAAAAATAAAAAAATCTACTGACCAAGGCCCGCTCAACAGATGTCACAATCTCTTACTGGGTTGCCGCGCAGTTTGAAAAACCAGGATGTAGGACACGAGTGACTTCCAGCGGACCTGGGAGCGCTCTGTGTCTCTGCCCCAGTGAACTGTGGCTGAAACTGAGACCACATCGAAGGGTTCGAGTGTACATTCGGAAACCCTTTTAAGACAGTAAGGACGTGCTGATCGTCTTTCGGAAAAGCTGTCATTAAAAAATGTTCAGGCTGTAGGCGTTTTTCACTTTAATTTCTGTTTTCTGACCTATATGAGAATGACGAGTACCTGTCTGGCCCTGAGCGGAGGTCTCTAAAAAATAGTTGCCACCCGAAAGAACGAGGGGGCCCGGGAGGGGGGCTGCTGAGAGGTCTGGGACAAGAAGTACAGATGAACCCGGAACATTCTGTCATACAAAGAGCAAGAAAGCTGCCGCCAACTACTAGGGTTGTATCTTTTGAACTTAAATAGCCTTTCTCTCTCATTGAACAAAGATGGGCCATCTGAAAATCAATAGGGATAATTACACAAAGGATATAAAATATATAAAATGTGTTCAAATACATGAGTTCCTAATAATACTAACAAAAAAGCACCCACTGGTCATCTCGGTGCAGGGCTTCTCAACAACGGCGCTGATGGTATTTTTGAAAATTTCGGGGGGGGGGGGGTTTGGGCTATGTAGGGGATTGCAGGCTGGCTATAACCACTGGATGCCGTTGGTGCCCTGTCTCCAGATGTGACAACCAAAGGTGTCCCTAGATATTGCCCAATACCGTCCAGTTGGGAACCATTTCCAGAGATTACGCTACAGAATCAACTCCTTATTTTTGAAAACTAGTAAAATGCAGAGAGAAACTCAAGTATGGATCCTGTCTGTCCTATATGAACTATATTCCAGTGAACCAAAAACTATGTGGAGGGAAATCTTTTATATAAACTATTCCAGCTAATGAATGAAGAAGGAAAAAACAGAATTAAGAGTTTTACAAGTACGAGTGAACTAAAGGACTGAGGCAAAGAGCACCGACAGTCACTGGATTCACAAGACACATCCAGAAATATCACCAATCATACGCTGCCCTGAGCGACGTTCACAAAATAGACCTGCCCCCTCCCCGCAAAACAAGCAACAACAGACTCCGATCAAGCCTCCGCCTCTACATCCAACTACGAAATTATAGTAAATACATGGGACAGAGGAACGTGTTCAGCAGCGCCACACTGACACGATCAGTAAAATCCAAACTGTGGGAAAACACATCACCCAGTTTCCTCAGCGAGAACAGCGGCAACCAAAAAAAAAAATGCATGGGTGAAAAAGAGGTGTAACGGGAAATACATTCATGAAAAGAAACGATCATTTGTAATGTATCAACCTTATTTCAATCCTAATTTAAACTGTTAAATATGTATACATATTATACATAGTTTTAAATATATAGATCAAAGAAGTGAGAACACAGACTTTATTCCTTTCCAACTGAAGTTCTGGGTTTTTGTTTTTTGGGGTTTGTTTTTTTGAGAGGAATAATAGTACTATGTTTTTTCAGAAGAATCCCAATATTACAGACACATACTGAAACCGATGAAATAGTATGTCCGTTGAAGTGCAAACAAGCAGAAAAGTGTGCCTGACCTTACTTACCTCAGGGCATTAGGTTACTTTGAAGAACAAATGAGAAATTCTATATTTGAAGGAGTGATTACTAGGCTTTATCCCTGTAATAAGATAGCCAACATTTGAACAGTGCTTTATCTTCCATTTAGTTAAAAAAAAACAACAAAAAAACCCCGTATAACTGAATGAGGAGGCCTGGATGCTGTGCCTGACATACTTATTTTACCCTAGTGATTCCGTGCATGTCACCACTCAAATACAGTAAAATCCCATCAAAGGGACAGCACCACCTTCGGAAAAATGAAGACACAGGTGTCTACTTATTAACAAGAAAAATGTTCAAGATACAGAGTAAAAGGCAAGGTACCAAACAGGAAGTGCTGTAGGAGTCCCTTCATATGAACTACAAACACACACAGCTCTTCTACGTGGGTTCACGGGGAGAAAGTCTGAAACCCTCAGGTTGAACGGTGCGGGTGGGGGGTGGGTGTGATCAGCTTTCTTGTGCTGTTTCTCTTTATTTCCTCATGTTTTACTATAACATGTATATCTTATGCAATATGTAACAAAGCACATCTTTGTCGTAAGTGTGTACACATGAAGGGGGCCCACGTCAGTTATGGGAAAGAATCACTTATCTCGAACTTCATCTCCCTCAAGGGTGATGCCAGACAGCAGTCTGGGTCCTTGTTGTGTAGCTCCTTATGGACTGGACAGACTGCAGGGCGCAGAAGGTTTGAGAAGATAAACCCGTAAGAATACCATTAGGTTCTTAGAACGTGTTGTCCAAACCAACTGGAGGTCAACGTATCTATCAGAGGATTCCTTTTTAACTGCAGTAATTACAACCCCAGTAAGTCATGTGTTTAACCAGATAGTCTAGAAATCTGGTATGTGATCCTGACAACCTCACCGGCCTTTTCAGAAAGGACGGCGAAGCTCGGTGATGGTGAGAACCACACTGAGAATTCTGGGAGCATTGAGAAATCCCCAGGGAGATAAATCCCTGCTTACCTGGAGAAGCCTGCACAATTTGACCTTGACCCCCTCTCCCGTCTCAGTGATAGTACTCTTCCTCAGCAGCTGCCACCGCCCTGGCCTCCTTAAAATTCCCGAATGGGTCACATCTGCTCCCTCCGGAACATCCCTTTACCAGGTATCTACATGACTAACTGCTCACTCTTTCAGCTTGGTGCTCAAATGCACCCTGTTAAAGAGCCTTCCCTGGCCTGTGTGGCCGGATTGGTTGCACTGTCCCATGCACCCAAAGGTCACGGGTTCGATTCCCAGTCAGGGAGTGATGTGTGAGAAACATCAGTTGGAAGCCTCCTACTCTCTCTCACGCTTACTCCCTTCTCTCTAAAAATCCATGCATGTATCCTCGGGCAAGGATTGAAAAAAGAAATCCCTCCTTGGTTCCCGACCCAAGTACTTGAGTACTGCTTTATCGCCTTCCGTTATTCGCTTGTTTTCCAGTGGTAACATATACACACATAACATAAAATTTACCCTTTTAGCCCTGGTTGGTATGACTGAGTGCCGGCCTACAAACCAAAAGGTTGCGGGTTCGATTCCTAGTCAGGGCCCATGCCTGGGTGGCAGGCCAGGTCCCCAGTAGGGGGCACGTGAGAGGCAGTCCATTGATGTTTCTCTCCCTCTTTCTCCCTCCCTTTCCCTCTCTCTAAAATTGAATAAAATCTTTTTTAAATTTTACCATTTTAACCATTTTTAAGTATATGACTCAGTGGCATTAAGTACATTCATATTATTGTACAACCATCACACCATCCATTTCCAGAACTTTCTCATCTTCCCCAAATGGAACTCTCTACCCGTTTAAAAAACCCCATTCTCCCTCTCCCACCCACCACTACTTTACTTTGTTTCTATGGTTTTCACTGCGCTAGGGGCCTCACAGAACTGAAATTATCCACTTGTCCTTTTGTAAATGGCTCGTTTTATTCAGCATAATGTCCTCAAGATTCACGCATGTTGTGGCATGTGTCCGAATTTCCTTCCCTTTTAAGGCTAAACAACAGTCCATTGTATGTATATGCTACGTTGTGTTTACCCGTTCATCTGGGAGTGGACGCTTGGGGGGCATCCACGTCTTGGTGATAGTGAATAAATGCTGCTATGAATGTGAGTGTGCAAATATCCGTTCAAGTCCCTGCTTTCAACTCCTGGGCATATACCCAGGGGTGGAATTGCTGGATCGGTAATTCTAGGTTTAATTTTTTTGAGGAACCACCCCCCCACCCCCCGCCGCCAACAGTCGTCCACAGCAGCCGCACCAATTTACGTTCCTGCCGACAGTGCACAAGGGCTCGTTTCTCCACAGCCTCACCAATACGCACCGTCTGACCCTTTCACTCTGCTTTGTTTTCTCCACAGCATTCGCTACCTGTTCTACTGTAATTCCTGCTTATTTACCCTGGGTGCCTCCCCCCAGCTCGGCAGTGAGCCTCTCGAGAGCAGGACTTGAGTGGCTGCAGCCCCAGCGCTGAGAACACAGCCTGGCACAAAGAAAAGGCTCAGTGAAGAAACGAAGGGATAAACACTTGGACTGTAACAACTTTAACAGGTATTAGACTTTCTTGACTAGACCTATCACACCAAGTGCCTTAAATCAGGCGTGTCTAACCTTTTGGCATCTCTGTGCCACACATTAAATACACTGCAACACGTAATCACACACACACAAAAAAAACCCTCCAAGTTTTAAGTAAATTTACAATTTTGCGTTGGGCCGCATTCACAGCCATCCTGAGCTGCCCGCGGCCCGCGGCCCGCAGGTCGGGTACCCCTGGCTTACAGCACGGACAAGAACCTGGGCACACTCCCTCTGAGGTGTGGCTCCCTGGGTGATGGGTTCGGGAGTTTTTTCAGCCCAACCTCATTAACCTCCGAGTCACAGACACTATGACAATCGGTAGGAATAACAGAAATTAGGTTAATCATGTCACTGACTTCAAGCCTTAATGGACATCGTCAAAAGAGCTGTGCAAAAACTTAAAAGAGCAAAAGTTTACTAAGGAAGCTCATGCACTTCGTTACTAGAGAGCCTGCGAATGCAATGTGTTTCATTTTAAAAGATCAAACCAAGAGCAAACAAGATGGGACACTGGCCTTGCGTAGACTCATTAATTACATGGACTGAGGAACGGCTTGACCTAGAAACCTAACTCCAGGCCTACTTTTATTTTTTTTGTTGTTTTTGTTTTTCTTTTTTCTGTTGTTTCACGCTGGTTTGTTCTTTAAGAGCTGCTTGTAAAGAAATCAGAGTGCCCATGAAATTATAAACCTGCGGGGGGAAAAACACGTGTTTTTCCTCTGGAAGTCGGCTAGTATATCCTGTTAGATTAGCCATTTCTTTCCCCATTCTCTCTGTTTCTCTCTCATTTTAATACCCTGGTCCTCCTCAGTTGAAGATACTTTGAGGAAAAAGGCAACAGATGTGGCTTATGTCATCTACTTCTGCTCTAAGCCACCATCTCATCTCATTCCTACAGAAAAGATGCCAATTCCCTCTGGAAGGCACCGCTTGGTTGAAACGGGCACCACCCCATCTACCCCGGCAGCTTCCCTGGGGCTCACAGCGGAGGCCAGGAGCGACTCCTTCAGAGCGTGACGAACTCTCCCTGCCTTCTGGGCTATTCTGTTCTGATCTGATTTATTCAAAGGGCAGATTGTGCTTCTGAGACACATGCAAAAGAGAGAAAGGAAAGAGAACGGGTTTTGCACAACTGCCCACAAAGCAAACGGAACAGCAGGGCAGAGGCTCCACGGTTCAGATCCACCGGGATCTCCAGGTTCTCATCCGCAAATGCCCGATTCCTTGAGCCCGCTCAGGCGCCCTGGCAAGGACGGGCGGGATGGATTTCAGGTGCGAGAGGAGCCTGAGGCTGAACTCAGGCCCCTCGTGGTTTAGTTTCTCATGCTCTCCTTCAGGTTCTCAGCTGCAGCCTTCTAAAACAAACCCTCACAGCCTTGACGAGCCATGCCCTGTTGTCCCCACACCTGTGGCCACATCGCTTCCTTTGTACCTCAGGGCAGGGATTGCTCATTCCCCGCTGGCGGGAAGCAAGCAAGACTTATTTCGTCAGCAGCAACAACTTGATTATCATTTTTCCTAGCGTCTCCCTCACCACGCCCCCAGCTTAGGCACGTTCCCAGGCACAGCACAGCCCCACCCGCGGGCACCCCTGGAGCGGTTACCCCTGGCTTCCACATGTCCGAGCTGCTGGGTAGGTGATTTCACTAACTGCACCTCAATTTCTCCACCTGGACCTGACTCTGGGGTGTCTGTGACACACGGTCTCGGACCTGGCTTACAAGTACTTGATGTGTCGATGTTATCGTTTGCAGCAACCAGTTGGAGCAGACTTCTTGGACCGGCGGCGGTCTTCCCCGGTCTGTGGCTCACTCAGGAGAACTGAGCCCAGTCCTTGGCCTTTGGAGTGCCCACGTGGCCATGCGAGTCCCTAGAACTCCCAGAAGGAACCAGACCTCACACATCCAAATGCTTCCCAATCCATCCGCCAGCCTGAGGATCTTATCAACAGGAAACAAAAGCACTATACTACTATAACGAAGTGTCTGGCTTTTCTTTTCTAATTAGAAAAGCCCAAAGATTGTAGCCCAGGGAACAGCTAAATATTTAGAATGGTAAAGAAGTTACTAAGACCCAGCCTTCCCCACCCGCCCCCCACCCCCCAGCCCTGTTGTTTACGCCGTTCCTGACCATTTCAGAAGAAAAAAACTTTTCAGGGCCGAATCTGCAACAGGGCTGAGCCTCCCTTTCTTGAGGTGCAGCCTGACCATTTGGGGAAGAAAAATAGGAGCTGCTTGTGTTCAGAAATAAATGAGAACCTTCAGCTCATACCCCACGAAGGCACCTAACAACAGGGCCCCCCAGAGCCCCGACATTCAGACAGACGGCTTCACGTCAAGGGCTGGACGCTGCTATCTCATGCTTCAAGCACTCACTTCCCTTTTTAAAGTTCTCATTCTTTCCATTTGCCCGCGGCCACTTTCATTTCTTGCAGCCCAACATACTCTGATTAAACACACATTCACAGTAAGAAAAAAGAAAGTGGCTATTTTTGAAAGAGAGGAGCAGTTAACGTTTGCTTCCACATCTTGGCAGATGAAATCCACTGCATCCTTCAGAATTTAAGTCATCAGCACACTGCCAGGCAAGTTCAGTGCTGCTCAGTCCACCAATGGGCACCCCTTTTATTGCCCCGTGCGTCGGCCTTTCCCACTCCCTCCCCCAGAACAGCTGGCCAGACTTGCCCCTGGGTCTCCCCTGGTCCCTGAAGCCCGGGGCAGGGGCAAGTTCTGGAGAGGGAGCCTTGCGGTTTCCTTTTCCTCTCTATCCCCATCTCCCTGGCTCGTTAGAGGCGACTTAAAACAGGCTTAGGACAAAAATGCACTATTGCCTCAGTAAAGGCGTCCGCACTCACCTGACGCCCGTCAGGCACTCTGTTGCCAAAACACGCCAAGCCAGGGGTGCGAATCCTGGTGCTCTGGACTCAGCTCCTGAGGGTTTAGAAAGACTGCGTGTGAGACCACGAAGACCGGTCCCCAACAGAAATGCTCCAAATCCCCACCTTCCACCTCCTTCTCGGAGAGACAACCCTCCCCCAGCCCCGGCCCCCCCGGGTTGCAGGCAGGTTGGTGGAATCACGTGGGCGAGGAGTCCAGCTAACTCCGCGCACTTACTGCCAGTGCGCACCGGCCTGGCACTACGGGAAGTGTTTAGCGGCTCCCAAAGCACTTGTTTCCCGCAGCGGAGGCCGAGCGTCAGAAGCCCGCATCCCCACTGGGCGCGAGCTTCGTCCACACTTCAGTCCTCAACGCTCCCCGGGTGTCCTTCCGTTTTTTAAAACCCTCCCCGGTGGTGCCCCCACACATGCACCATTCCCCCGCACCGTGCAGCTCGAGCAAGGGTTACATTTTGAGAAAGATGGTTTCCTTGAGCGGACTCACATAGGACACCCCCACAACCAGCGCCCCCGCCCCCCCGAAAAAACCTATTTCCTGCAGCTGCTGCAACAGTTTCCAACTTGGGGGAATGCCATTCCATTCCAGAATGGGGAGCCCTCAAAGCCAGTCCCTAGAGTCGAGAATTTTTTTTAACCTCAAATGAACTCCCCCCCCCACAAAAAAAAAATGCCCGCAGCAAAAGAACCCACAAATGCCTGTAAGTGCTTTCCAGTCCACCAAGAACTCCCACAGAGCGGGGCACAAACTTGTGCGTCCTGGGGACATTGCAACTCGCTGCGCCCTCTGCCCGGCCCCAGCCTCTACCTTGGAGCCCGGGGAGCCACGCCGGTTTGGGGGAGCAGGGCGAGGAGCGGGGTCAGCAGCCGCTGGGTAATCCCATGCTCGCGAGGAGGGAGCTCGTTCCGTTAGGATGGAAGCGGAACACCCACACCTCCTCTCGGCGGGGCTTTCGCTCTCCACCCCCTGCCTCCTCCGCCTCCTGCACCTCCTCCGCCGCCGCCTCTCCTCCCACCCCAGCGAGCCTGAGGGAGCGCTTCAGCAGCACAGCCACATGGTTACTGCACTTGGAAGCGACTCCTGTAGCCTTATATAGGCCGGGACGCTCCCTGGGCAATGTAGTCCGAGGCCGCGGTGCGGCGGCCCCGGGGCGACCTGACGGACTGCAAGTCCCAGAATCCCCTGGGCTGCGGGCGGGGCTCTAAATAGATGTGCGGGCGGGGTGGGGCGCCCTGCGAGGTGTCCCGGCTCCGCACCCCGTTCCTCCCCGGGACCTGGCCAGCCTTGGGCGCCCGCCACCCAAAGCCGCCCCTGGAGGGCGCCCCCAACTTTTCGGGACCCTCCTCCTTCGGCTGGCCTCGGTCCCTTGAATGCAGGTGTTGCCGGGAGCGAGGGACGGGGAGTCCCTCGGATTTCTGCTCTGGGAAGTTTTTACCAGCTGGAACCCTCCCTCCCCTCCGCGCGCCTGGCGTCGCGAGCCAAGAATTTCAGAAATCCAGGGCAGAAAAACGCCAGTGTTTGCGGTCAGGGAATGAAGGCGCGAGGTTGTCTTTACTTAATCGGCTCGGGTTTGCACAGAAAAACTAAGCCCGGGAGCGACGGTCCCCGCAAGCGGGGACACAGGCAAGTGACTTAAGGACACTTTCCTGAACCCAACGGCGTGCGCCCTTCCTCGCCCCGCAGGAGGTGGGGACCGCGGGCCTCCCCCTCTTGTGCACAAATAGAGAAGCCGTGTTGTGAGTCGTCAGCGCTGAGATGAGGAGGCAGAAAGCAAATACAGACCGCGACCTCGGTCCTGACCCTGCTTCCAGCAGCCCCTCTGCTCCAGGCAGCTGCAAATACTTAAGTAAATAAACCGCAAACACGAAAAAAACCAAAACAAAACCGGGTTTGGAAGAGAGCCGCTGGCACAGAGGTGCGCGTCCAGGCGGGGCGCCCTCGCGCGGCCTCGGCCGGGGCTCCAGGGACGCAGCGGGTTTCCACCCACTGCCCAGGAGGGCCTGCGCTCGCCGGCTGCGGGCCGCTCTGCGTTCCACCTTTGGGGAGCAAGGGCTAAGCTCGGAGGCACTCAGCCGGCTGCCCTCCCTTCCTCAGAAGACGTGCATTCATTCCACAAACGTATCCTGTGTGTCCACTGGGTGCCAGGCACGGTGCCAGGCGCTGGGGCCTGATGGTGAACCAAAACACAGCAGCCTCCCAGACAGGCGCCGCCTGTGCCACACACCATCTGCTATAACAACAACAACAAGAACAACAGCAGTAATAATAACTGGGGAGACTGCTTTTACTGAGCCCAGACCACATGCACTTTTCATGCATCAATGTTACTGAGTTTTAACAATCTTTGGCATCTTCTTAATCCCTATTGGGTAGGCGAGCACCCGAAGGCTCAGAGAAATCGGGTAATTTCACAAGGTGACACCGTGAACTAAGCAGGGCAGCCCGGATTCCAATTCTGGCCTCGACATGTACTAAACCCAAGTCTTTGGGGAACTCCGTCGGCACTGCCTCCCCTTTTAGGAGCAGCCGCTGAGCCCTTGGGCAAGTCGTTTTCATCTCTTTGTCCCAGTTTTGCCGTGGTAGGAGAAAACCATTTGAATTTGCCCATTTTCTATCAGGTTTGCTTGATGTAGAGTTAAGAGTCTGGTAAAACTTTAGGAATAAATTAGGGGAGCACTGTTGCTAATAACTGGTACGGGTGTAATGCCAAACATCATAATAACTGACATTTCTCAGGTACACGCCCTGTGCCAGGCACTAGTCTAAGCTCTTTATGGACATTATCTCATCAAATCCTATTAATCATTTTTTACTTATGGGAAAACAAGCACGCAGAGGTTAAGTAATCTTCCCCCAAGTCCCATAGGTGGCAGTGGGCTCTCTGACTCCCAAACCCTGGACCCTGACTGCTACCCTCCCCAGCCTCCCCAACGTAGACATTTGCATTGTATGTATCTGCTCATGTGAGTAATACCAGTCCAGGGATGGGCACAGCTCTGAAGTCGAGGAAACTCGTGTCTGTTATATCCCCTCTGCCCCACCTCTCTTTGAGCACTGTCCCTGGTCACTGGGCACTACCGCCTCTGTCCCATGCCTCAAACTACCACAAGAAACTCCCCCACCTTGTCACAACAAAGGGGCCCACCCCTTCTCCATCTGTCCCACTTTCATTTGTAAAAAAATATACATTGTATGTATTCAAAAACGTCCCTTCGTTTCCCCCAGGAAAACAAGCCATTTTCTAAAGGGTTTGGTGGTACTTGCACAAGAGCCGGACAGGGGCCAGTTTGGGGTGGAGCGAAGGGACCTACGATGCTTTTCCTGCGCCTAGGCTCTGGGTGCCCTGTGTGGCTGAGAGAAGGCAGGGACGTGGAGAGGCCCTGCGTCCGTCGTCCTGTACCTAGAGTTTAGGAGAGACTGCTGGTCAGTAACCTTGCATGTGGAGGGAACATGGACAAACTGTCAGTGATTTAAGATCTGGAAGACAGCATAATAGCTACGGAAGAATACAAAACGTGAGCAGTTGCTTTATACCATAAGGGAGTGAAAGCTACGTCATGTCTGATGGCTGCTGATACTGTCTAGGACCATGTAAGCTAACAAAGGACATCACTACTTTCTTGCATATTCTTTTCCTGTGAGCCATGTGGAGCCAGGGGTTTATTATCAACTCAGACGTTCCCTGCATCTCCTGCCTCACACCTGCAAGATGACTGTCCTAAATTGCTCTGGCAGCCAAAATCTTAGGAAAGGCCTTATTATCTTATCCTAGTGGTTGAAAGGAAACATGTTTGTCAAAAGAAAAACAGAAAGCTCTTCTTTACAGAAGAATTTAGCTAATACATGTGGAAAGAACAATAAAATTAGAAAAATCACCATTTTGCAGCTTCCAGCACAACCCATTTATTTAGACAAAGGTTTCAATAGATACCAAACTCCTTGGACAAAAGGTTGATGAGAACAGGATGCTCATGTGATCCCAAACAGCACCCCACGCACTACCCCTTGATTCTGAAGTGGAAAACGGACCTTTCCAATGAAGACATATGGCAATCTCCCACGCTAACCGAGTGGTCAAACTGACCGTCAGTGACACTGGAACACTCAGACACTGCATTCTGCTGTGGTGCTGTAGGGAGTGCACAACATCGTATATGAAGTGTTCTTGCCAGAAATGTTGGAGGATACCATAAAAGAAAACCCAGAATATGGGGCACACCATAAGGTCATTGGCCTGGACTCTTCCAAGAAATCAGTGTCTTGACCAAAAAAAAAAAAGGCAGAAGGACTATAGATTTTAAAAGACTAAAACAAGCATAACTATTAAATGCCACTTGTGACCCTTGATTGGATCCTGGGTGGAAAGACATAAGAAAATTAATTGATGGAAGACCTTGTTCAGCAACTGAAAAAGTTTGAATCTAGACTAGATACTAAGGAAAACTGTGGAATCATTCGTTTCGTTAGGTGTGATCATGGTATTGTCGTTATCTGGGAACTCAAGGTGTCTGGAACTCTCAAAAATGTATAGCTATGTAATACAAAAAAATATACATTGTATATATTTAGACTTGCCTATTTTATTCAAAAAGCTATCCAAAATCTTGCCACATTAATAGATATACCTAGGACCATTTTTGTGATCCTTTCATGGTTACGTTGGAGAATTACTTTATACCTTTGAAAGTGAAAGTTACATGCAATAAAGTATTTGGAAACCTGGTTTAGAAGTTCGCTTGGCTTGAGAAATAGGGTGAGAAGCTGCTACTGGGAAACCTCTGTCTTGTGTTTGTTGTCCTTCCTTAAAAAAATAAAATGTGTACATTCTGACCCCAAATCAGTATGAAAAAGTAGCTTCTCCAGTTAAATTTAACTTTTCAGGGAAATGCAAAACCACTAGTTACTATAACTAGGCAACTGTTGTATCAAGGGTCTCCAAGCTTTGAACAATTCAAATTTTTGCAATATACCCTCCTGAGGGTCTTTTCAAGTCGACCAGAGAAGCAGAGAAAATTGCGCATGAGAAAAGGCAAGTGGAAAACTTGAGAATTTTTACAGGCTTCATTTTCCCTTCTCCTGGGAAAGTTATTTAATGGTCATTAGACCTAGTAACTAAAGCAGCACTGAGCTCTACTTAATTCAGTTAGCAATCGAGCAGAACGCACGGATTTTTCACTTCCTGCACTATATCAGCGTGTCCAGACTCGAGCTCCTTAACTGCTTCCTTTGTTCCCACATACTTTTGCTTCCAGATTTAAAGTATATTTCCCTTTAACTGTAGTTTTAGGATACGGGTAACCAAATTGTGAGTTCAACACAGACGGAGAGTTTGAGGTCCATCCTTCACCAGCCAGATCACTTAGAGGGTTGGCCCAGGGAAGGGGGGTGGGAGGGGAAGGGGCAGGGTAAAGGGGTCTGTACGAGAACATTTTAGTGGCCCCCTAAGTGCTTGGTTGTACGAAATGATAGTCGATGGGCCCTTACGTCCTCTCCCAGGTGCCATGCTGGGCCCTGGCAGCATAGAATGCATCACGCTCTTCCTGTCTGCCTCTTTCTTTAGCATTGCCTCCCTTCCAGGTGGATGTCAGTCATGGTGTTTGGAGGGTAACAAAGAGGAAGGTGAGGAAGGCGGGCCGCTTCGTGATCATTGGCCACAGTCCTTGGCTGGTCTTCCACCCGGTTCTGGTCAGGGTTCCTTCCCTCCCGTAACACTTTGCCGGCCTAGCCGCCGTGACCCTAGGGCACCAGCCAGGTGGGGTCCAAGGCGACAGGTCTTCCTTAGGTCCCTGCCCACCCGCTCGGCACCTGACCCTTCCCACTGGAATATTTCTCCTTCGGAGGGCCCACATGGCCAGGATGGCCCTTTGTCCCTGAAACACGTATATTGAATAATAATAAAGCCCATGAAGGAGGGAAATAACTTCTTCTGAGTAGTTTGTCTCCTCAAGTCTCCCTCAAGCAAGGCCTTTTATTTGCATTGGTAACTGTGTTACCTCTGAGGAGGAGGAGGAGGAGGCCACAGAAAGTAAATCTAGCATTTTCCAGGCAGTCTAACCCTCACTTACCACCTGAAATACCTTGAGGAACAGATGAAATTGGTCCCCCTGGAGCAAACGAGCCCTTCTGTAAAAATCAGTGCTCCTCAGGGAAAAACAAGTTAAACAAGCATATAGTGCTCTTATCAATCAAAAATAAATAAGGATATTTAAAAGGGAAAGATTACTTTAAAAAAATCCCACTCATAGGAGAAGCAAGTTTCTGAGTCTCTGAATATACCTTTTGTACCCAAATGAAAAAATGTTGTAACAAGGCTCAGCGAAAAGATTTCCATGTAATAACAAGTAACTAGATCTTGTCTTCCCAAGACTTTGGTTTGGGTAAGTATTTGCTAATTACCTGCACCTTGTGCGTTATTGAATAATCATTTGGCCTTCAGAATAAACAAAATTGTTTTTCTGGTTTTGGAAAAGCTCACTTGGTTCAAGAAGTAGGGTGAGAGGCTGCTATTGGAAAATCTTCGTAGTATGTTTGTTGTCCTCGCTTTAAAAAGAAAAAAAGAAAGAAAAAGAATGTACATTCTGACCCCAAATCAGTATGAGAAAGTAGGTTCTCAGATCAAATTAGCCTTCATTTCTCTCCCACTTAACTTATTTTCAGAGCATTATCACAAGGGAAGAGGCACCAATGTTAAAAATAACAGGAAGAAAAGACTTCTTGTCATGCCAATCTCTATTGGAACGGTGTCTTGAAGCGAGAGCATGGCAGCTGGTGACATGTCAACCCATACTGCAAAGTAAAGGAGGAGAGAGCCCCTTTTCATGTGTTTTACGGAAGGGCTCAACCAGCAAGTAATGGCATTTTGATTACTTGCAGCCATTAAATTATGACTCTTATTTGGTGTCCTGATTTCATTTGAAATGGAGTAGAAGCAGAAAAATCTTGGGGGAGTGAGAAAACAGTATAGTTTGCCTTATAAAGTCTATTTTGGAGGAAAAGAAATCACGGGTCTCTGTAACGGCCCCGTTTAGAAACAGCCTGTCGAGGAAGCATAGGAGACTTCGCCCAGACGACGGGGGATCGTGCTGAAGGCGTGTCTCGGCAAACGCTCGCGTCCGTGGAGCGCGCGATAGCAGAGAGCTGGCGGATCAGAGCTTAGAACGCCCGGGTGGCTTTTAGGGTAATTTCCAGGGCTGTGTTCTTTGATTCCATGGGTTCCCAGCCCCTCCCAAAGTGCCTGGCACACGGTGGGTGCTTACTACATATTTATTACATAGACTCCCATGTAGTCAATACATTCCTTAGCATCCGTATACGCACGGGATAGCTGGGTCGCTAAGGGTCCAAGGGATAACAGAGACCCCTAACATGCTACCAATGAACTAAATGGCCCTGGTTATTTATCACTGAATTGTATATATTAAGAGAAACTTATTCATTAAAATTTTTTATTAAATTAAAGTACTCACTAGCAAGTCATCTGTATCCTAGATGGACCAGTCTTCAGAAGCCAGCCATGCCTGCACATAGCGCGGAGTCAAAATACCTGTGTTTTTCCACTCCTCGGCACCTGTCTACCCAGGAGAAACAAAACCATACACCCACACAAAAAACCTTGGGTCCCAATGTTTATAGCAGCATTATTCATAATAGGCAAGAAGTGGAAACAGCCCAAATGTCCATCAGCTGATGAGCAGGTAAAGAAAATGTGGACCACCCGTACACTGGGATAGTATTCAGTGTCTAAAAGAACTGAACTACGGACACATGATCCCATTTATCTGAAATGCCTGGAGTGGACGAATGCGTAGAGACAGGAAGCCGGCGGGGCTGGGCACTGGGAGAAATAGGGAAACTACTCAGGGGTCGGGGGTGTCTTGGTGAGGTCATGAAGATGTTCCAAATTGACCTCGATGATGGCTGTACATCTCCAATTATTCCAAAAAACTTGAAGTTGTCCACTTGAAATGGGTGAAGAATGTGGTATGTGAATTGTTTCTCAGTAAAGCTGTTAAAGGAAAAAAATGCGGGACTTGAAATCTAGGTTCTGTCACTTACTAGCTCAAGTAAGCTACTTATCTGAAGAAGGACCTATATTATATCTACCCAACGAGATTGTTGCTATAAAGATTAAGCGAGAAAATTTTGGTGGAAGCTACAAACACAACAAGCACGTTAGTGGAAGCTCTTGTTCATTATTAAAGGGCACGGCCCATCCACAACCCCTGCCGCTCGCTGTATTTGGTCCCATTTAGGGGACACCCCAGGACCCACACCCTGCAGCTGGCCCCACAGCCTCATGTGGAGAGGTGACCTGGGTCAGTCCTGTCCCCGCTTTGAAACAGAGAGATGCGGGTACTGGACTGTGGGGCCTAACATGTCAAGGTCACAGGGGTTGGGCTGTGCTAATCAAAATGACGAGGGAGCAGACATAATCGAGGGGACAGAATGGGGGGCACGGAAGAGATGCTCGGGAGTAAGACAGATGCCGGGGGGAAGGGGAGAGTGGTCAGGCCCTCGAGCTGCCTGTATTCCTGACAGCCCCCTTGTCCAAGCCTAAGGCCTTTGTAACCGTGCACTGGGCCACCCCTGCCGAAAGTCACTGTGACTGAGTGCTAAGTCACAGCGGTGATGCAATCACATCCCACAGGTGCCAGACCCACTATGGAGCCCCGCTGGCTTGCCGCTCACCTGCTCTGTGAGCACGGGTGGGACACTACCTTGGCCTCGCCCAGTCCGGTCCAGAAGTCCCCTCAGCTTTCTGCACGTCAGTGGCCTGCGCCTGTCCCATGGGCGTGGTGTCAGAGTTTCCTGCACGGGGTCGTTTACAGGGGACAATGCCTCTGAGAGCTCAGCACACAGTAGCTACTCAATGAGTGAGAGGTTATTGGTTAATACCATGGTCTTTTTATTGTTAATGTAACCTCACTGCTTGCAAGCAAAAGCCCTCCCTCCAGCAGCTGGTTATGAGAAGCTACTGTCAACACGCGGTCCTTCTGTTGAAAGGGAAATTGAGGAAAGGGCATTTGAGAGTGAAAGCTTCAGAAAGGAAGGGCCTGCTCCGTGCCTTCTTTTGCTGATGAAGGAACAGAACCTAGAGATTCGCTGGTCCTTCCAGACCACAGGGCCACCCAAGGCTCTGCGGGGCAGGGGGCCAGCCTTCCCCGCCCCTGGCTGGCGGTCGGCCACAGCCCCTCCGATCGCCCACACTGACGCCACTGAACGAGCCCAGCAGACTTTCCGCTGTTCTCTTAGCCAGCTCTTTATTATTGTGATTTTTTTAAAAACAGAAGGCACGATTAAAATCCTTTATGACATATTTGTATTGCAGACATGCTACTATATAAATGATAATAAATCCACTATTGATGACAGTGGACTTAGTCCACTGAGTTCTTGGCTCGTCCATGCATGCGGCTAACTTCCACCAGACACACTTTTTCGTGGGGAAATCGGCAAGAACGTCCTGGTTTCCCAGTGACCCAGCCTGTTCTTCCATTGCTGTGACCCAGGGAGAGTATTCCGCGCAGGAGACGATGCCGCCATTCCAGGGCGACTTACATTTTTTTTACGTGATTGTAAGACCAATTACCCTAGAACTGGGAGGGAAAAAAAACCCTCACAACCCTTACTTTTTGTTAGATTTCCCACAGGGGCGAGCTCGGCACGGCTTCTTTTTCTTTTCCGCAATTATTTTCCAATTAATTTGCTCCTGGCCTAGTTCTCCTTTATTCATTTCTGGAGCCATTGCATCACACCCAAATGAGTTTCCTCTTTCTATTGTTAGACAAATTTTCTCAAAAGATTTTAAAACTTTCTGCTTCCTTTTCGTCCTGTTTTGTGGGTGAAGCAATTTATTCCGACTCTTTCCTCAGGGAGACCTCTTGAGTTACAAAATTAAGTGAGAGTCCGTGGGTGGGAGGCTGAGAAGTTTCGACGGCTGTGGGAGATGGTTTCTGAGGCGATATTTATTGCCTGCCATTGGTTTATCTGTGGATGTTCCACTTTAGTAACTTGTCCTTCGTCAGAATCATCATCATGGCAAACACATTATACTAGAAACGATACATTGAGACATCACTATGTGCTAAGTGCTTTACAGATCTCCTTCTATTTAATCCTCATCATAGTCCGAAGGCAGGGTTTTAGTAACCCCGTTTGATAGATAAAGAAAGTAAGGGATTCCAACATTTAAATACGCTGCCCTCGGTCATTTATGTCGTAAGCGGCAGAGACCGCCTGAGCCCACAGCCCCCTCACTGTGCCCAGGCTTCTCAACTGTGGTCCTCACATCAGGGTGTCAGCCTTGCTCAGGAAATTGTTAGAAAGGCAAATTCTTGAGCTGCCCCAGATCCCCGGAATCAGAAATTCAGGGGGTGGGACCCAGCCATTCACAGTGTTGTTTTTTTTTAATGTTTATCAGCCCTCTGGGGGTTTCTGACGGGTGCTGAAGTTTGAGAATGGGCTTCGTAGGCACCAGGGCTTTCCCAGCTGTGGTGAGGGAGCTGGGAAGCCTGGCTGGGAAATGACTCCAGGAACTTTGGGCTGCCTGGCTAGAGCCCATGGCTTCCTGCCTCTCAGAAGGAGGGCTGAGAATTCCCAGGCTTCCAGAGGCCCTCCAGATCTCCAGGGGCAGGGCGGTTGGCGTTTCTCTGAGTTCCCCTAAGCAGCTAACATCTGAGCTCAGCCTCCAGTTCCTGCCCTGCCCCTGTCCCATGCAAAAACCACTCACACATTCCTGAAGACAAGGGAGAACAGTGCCGGTGAGAGACTGAGGCCCAGCTGTGTCCCAGCCAAAGCACACAGCCTCACTCGCCAGAGGCAGCCGGGCGCATGTGTGGATTCCAGCCTGCATCTAGAGACGAAATACGGCACTGAAATATGTATTCGTGTTGGAGTCCTACTGCTGCCACAACAAGTGATCACAAATCTAGTGGAGTTCATTTATGTGTTAAGCACTGTTTGAAGCCTGAAAGTGTAATGTGTATTTGTTCCTTTCAAATACATTCAGGTGCCAATGAGTTTAATCTTTTGCTCATGGACTACCTTTAACGGCGGCATCCTGACGTTTCGTTTTCCAAATAAATGGACGCTGAAAGTAAACTCCTATTGTATGAGCATCTACGATGTAAATATATGTTGCGTATGTATAATAAGTATCCTCCCCTTTACAATGGAGCGCTCCTTCTTGCAAAAGTTGGGAATCATTTTTAGCGAACCACGACCGGGATTTCTATGGCACTCCTTCCTCTCTTTCCAGAGGCACACAGAGCGCCTCTGGCTTGCACTACATTTTTCTGGGGGCCATTCTGGCTGCTTCTCATCTTTCCCTTCACGCGTCAATGCTGACGACCACCAGGAAGGTGCCCGGTGGAAAGCAGGGAGGAGGAAGAATGTTGGTTGGGCTGGAGAGGTTGATCTCGGTGCTTGTCTTGCCCCAGCACTGCTGGGAGAAAAACACCCCCATGGGGGCTTATTTTGTGAACACAGGGTCCAGAGATGCGGTATTTGCGAGCTGGTTAGAAATGCCAATTCTCGGCCTGCCCCGGACCCGCTGATTGGTTGGGGCGCCTACCAATCATTCCAGTTGCACCAACTGTTTGGCCTGAACTTCCGAAGGGACCAGGGATGATGGCCAGGCTCCAGGGCCCTGCGCCACAGCCTCCCTGCTCGGCGGGGTGTGAGACGCGTGCGCCGGCGCTCGCGCTTCCTCTCTGGAACACAGGGAAGGGAAGCGGTGGCATCCTGCGTGTTCGCGGCACAGCCAGAGCGGACCAAGACTGGGCTGCGTAGTGAGCGAGCCACCAAGGGTCAGGAGCAGCTACCGACAGGGGCGGGCTGTGACTCAGCAGGTGCTAAAGCTACAAAAGGCGTCGAGGAGAGCGAGAAGGCGAAACCGCGTGCTGGGAAGGACCACGTGCAGAACGGCAGGCCCTGGGAGATGGCGGCGAACCTGGAGCCCAGGGCAGGCCCGGGGAACCTGCTGCGGAGGTCCCCAACCTGCTGCAGATGTCCCCAACCTGCTGCAGACTCTCTGGTTCTGTCTTGTTCTCTGCAGCGGTCCAGACCTTTCCAAAACAGAAGCAGCCCCCGTTCTGCAGCCGGCGATCTGCCTGTGTTTTAAGGATTTAAAACGTATCTCTTTGTATTTTCTTCAAGGAACTTCCAGCTAACTCCTTAACACTTTCAAGGACAGAGAGAAGACCAAATCATTTCCTGGCTGGTGTGGATCGGTGCATTGAGCGCCGTTCTGCGAAGCAAAGGTTTGCTGGTTGGATTCCCAGTCAGGGCACATGCCTGGGGTGCGGGCCAGGTCCCCAGTAGGGGGTGCACAAGAGGCAACCACACATTCATGTTTCTCTCTCTCTTTCTCCCTCCCTTCCCCTCTGTCTAAAAATAAACACATAAAATCTTAAAAAAAAAAAAAGACCAAACCATTCGAACAAGAAAAGAAGAAAAAGGCAAATGAAAATGAAATGAAAAGTTCTCTCTATAAATTTCCCTCCTTGGCTGCAGCACAAATTAGCAAAACGAAAATGCCCGAATTAATAACAGGCTTTCCAATCTGGTGACTTCGTAGCAAAATGGCTCTGCCTCTTGGGACTTCCCATTTTTGCTGTCTAACTGTACAGGAGAAACTGTCCTGATATTAAAAAAAACAACAACTTTGGAATGCTCAGGTTATGTATTAAATAGGTTGATGATTTCAATCATAACTAATAATTTTGGGCTATTCCTATGGCCCAAGCAATGTTTAAAGTATTTCACATTTTTTAAGCTATTTCATGTCAGTTACACAAGGGCTAGAATTTTCAGCTGTTCTGTTCCCTGTGGTCGATCCTGGGAGTGGCACCCTGACTCGTGCTTGGCAACTCCTTGGCACTCAGTCAATACTTGACGACTGAATCCAAGAGGATCTTCACAGACCCTTGCGTGGAGGTGCTATTCCATCCATCGTGCAAGCCGGCCGGGTGTAAAGACAGAGGGTGATGGCCCGACGTCTCCGCGAGCCTCACGCTGTCAGGCAGCAAGCTTCCGCGGAAGATCAAGGAAGACCTTGACCTCCAGGGTCAGTCTTATGAATGTTTGGCGCACTGTTATCTGAGGAATATTGATGTTCAGATTTCATCTTCTCACAGTCTGAAGGTTTTTATTCTTTCGATGACATATCATTCATTCATTCGACAAATATTTACGGAGCGCTTATGCGTACATTGCCGTTGCTCTAGGCACGGAGGATATAGCATCAGATGCTAAAATGCTGTACCTGCCCTGGTAGAGAGAAACAAACAAAATAACTTCAGGTAGAGACAAGTGCAGAAGATGATAAAAGAGGTGATGTGACAGGACGTCATGGAAAAAAGTGCATCACTTTATTTTTGGGGACAGGGGAGGCTGAGGAGGCAGCCTTTGTGTCAAGGCCCGAATGACAGGAAAGAGCCGGTGCTGAAAAGGGCAGAAGCGGCAGCAAGTGCCAAGGTCCTGGGGTGGGACTGTGCTTACTATGTTACAGGAGCAACAAGAAGGATACCGGGGCTGGACGTGGGGAGTAGAGGACAATGACAGAAGATGAAATGAGAGGTGGGAGGCTAGATCACGGAGGGCCTCGTTGGCCGCAGTGGCAGCCAGGTGTGTGCTCAGGCGTCCCCTGAAAAGTGAACCTGCCATAAGAACTACAGTTAGGTGGCAGCCTCTAGCAGGAGCTCCTGGGGGATCAGCCGGTGTGCAAACAGATGCCCCCTTCCTGGGCAGCCCCAACCAATGGCTGAATGTGGGGGGCACACTCAGTCTGGACCATGCGGCTCCACGCGCAGCTCCACCAAGGAGCAATCTTTGCTACCCAGCCTCCCACTGGGCTGGCGTAGACAGCGCTGTATCGGTTCTCCAGGCAAACAGAACCGATAGGAGGTGTATCTACGTAACTCTATAGCCATGCATCTATTCCAATAGACATACAAGTATATGTAAATAAATAAAGAAGCTTTATTCTGAAGCACTGGCTCATGTGATAACAGAGTCTGAAATATCCTCCAATCTGCCCTCTGTAAGCTGGAGATCCAGCAAAGCCGGGGGTGTGGAGTTTAGGCCAGTCCGGGGGCCTGGCTCCACCTTTCTGTTCCATTCGGCCCCTCCATGGATTGGATGAGGCCCAGCCACGTGGGGGAGGGCCATCTGCTTTACTCAGTCCGCCAATATGCACGCTAGTCTCTTCCAGAGGCACCCGCACGCACCCCCGGCAACAATGTTTAGCCAGGTCCCTGGGCACTCCGTGGCCCCATCCGATGACCGTACAATGAACCATCACAAGCACCAGTCTCTGAGGTGTTTCCTTCCTGATGCATCTTCCCTTCCCAGGTGTCAGGCCTGCGTGGTCACCCCGAGGCTTTGGCTGCCATGCCTTCGAGTCTCACGCCCCTGCAGTTTTCACAGTGTAGCCACCAAGGACTCGCGTTTCTAATTACAGTTGGCGTCTCTGGGAGGAGCCACACTGACAGGGACCCTGGAAGTGGTCTGAGCAAGCAGGCGATAAGATGGGGGCTGGGGACAGGGTTAGGGTTAGTGTTACCTCAGCAGAGATGTCTGTATGGCATTGCGTCCCCACGAAGGAAGAATAAATGGGTTCAGGAATCAAGGGACAGAAGTGGGAGTGTCCCACTTACTTTCACTCCTAATGACCCACCGAGGGGGACTTTGCTCTTCCCCTTCCTGGACTCAAGGGGGTGTCCTCCTTCTATGGACACAGAAACGGTCCGGTGGACTACAAGCCATGGTTGCACCAGGGCACTTCGGAATCCTTGTGTTCAGGGACCAGCAGGCAAGACAGGGAGACTCCTACTTGGCAGGGAAATTGGTCCGATCGGCAGAAGTTTGAGGTGTGAGGCATCCTCTCAAAACTGTACGAGGGCACCGCCTTTTGGTGAGAGTGAAAGTCACCGGATCCTACCCCATCTGGTGCTGGGTCACCTGTCTCACCTCCTTCCACTTTTGCTCCCCACCCTGGTCACTCTGCTGTAGTCACCCTGGGCTCCTTGCTGTTTCGGGGACACACGTGGCACCGTCAGGCACAGGGTCTTTCTTTTGCCTCTCCTTGGACAGAAGAGGGAGGAAGACCACCAGAGGGGCCTCAAATGGGAGCTGGAGGGTGGGGAAAATTCTAGATTAAATGGCCCTAATTTGTGTAGAGTTGAGTGCTGAGCTGTACCTTTAATTCCTACCACAGGCCTCCTTGCTTAGGAATTTCTCATCAATTTTGCCCACTTACGCACTGATTAGTGACCAGAAAGAAAAAACAACAATTATGTAATGGATTGAGAGAGGAGGCTGAGACTTCCTGGAAGATTGACAATGGTTGCTAAAAACAGCAGACATTTTTGAGGTGCTGTGAAATGCTAAGCCTTGTACATACTTCACCTCACTGAGTCCTCATAATATCTCTAAGAAGGCGCTGTTATCATCTCCATTTCACACATGAGGAAGTAGAGGCTGAGGAGATGAAGTGATTTGCCCAGGTCATACCTCTTGTAAGTGGCTAGTTTTTAGCACAGCTCTGTGTCTAAAATCTGTAATATTTTCTCAACAATTTGCTTCTCTTTATGAGAAAGAGACCACGATTACTGCCATTCACTCATTTAGTGTTAATCTGATCATTATACACTGAGTGTTTAATACGTTTCAGACCTTGACCCAGGTCTGCTGGGAGAACAAATAGGCAGGGTCCTTGCATTCACAGAATTTGTCATCTAACCGCGGGGAAGGACCTCACAGCAAAGGGGTCTGGGTGTCGGCGGGGAGCAGACACAGCAGGTGTGGACCCTGAACTTTTGCAAAGAGACTAACAAAGATTACCTTTGACCTAGACCCTAGAAACTATGGTAAATATATAAAATCTGGGTTAAAGCAACGCACTATTAGCCTCATCAATTGTGAAATGGGTAATTTTAGGCTTCTTGCAAAGTGGTTGTGATCTCAGATGAGAAACACGTGAAAGCTCTTGGCAAACTGTAAAACAGTCAGTATGGAGAAAATGTTTAAAATGTTTTTCATTTTTAAAAAATTCAGGTATAGTTGATATATAACATTAGACTTAGGTATATAAAATAATGATTCTATATTTGTATATATTGCAAAATGATCACCACCAGATTTTTCTTTATATTAAAAAATTCGGACATAAAATTCAAACATAAACTACAAAGAATAGTACAATAAACACTCAACTACCCATAAACGAGCTTCAACAATAATCAACTCATGGCCAGTTGTGCTTCGTTTCTAGCCGACCTCCAACATCACCCATAATTTGGGAAGCGAATCCTTTAGAGCATATATTTTTATCCATATATGTATATATGTCAATTCCTATATCTCAAAGAGATTCTCTTTTAAAAACCAAAAATAACAGTGTCAGTCTTAAAAAACTAAAACAAAATTGACAGTAATCCTTGATTTTATCAAATATCTTAATTTGACTCAGCTGTCACATTTCCCTGATTATCCTAAAAATGTTGAGGTCGGTGGGTTTGAATCAGTGTTAAATAAGGTTCATATATTGCAGGTGGCTGAGATGTTTTTAATCTACACATTTCCACTTTCACCTTTTTGCTTTCCTCTTGCTTTTCTTCCCCCTGAAGAAGGCGGATTCTCTAAAGCCGCGGTTCTCAGGCTTCAGTGTGCACCCGTGTGATTAGTATCACTTGGAGAACTTGCTGAAAGTCCTGTCGGGGAGATTCTGAGAACTGCGTTTCTCCCAAGCTCCCAGGTACAGCTGCTGGCCCGGGACCACGCTTTGCAAGTCCCTGTCGTCGCGTCCCACAGTCTGGATTCCTCTGTGTCCCTCGGTGACATGGCCTTCACCGCAGTCATCTTCCATGCTTCGGGGAAGCTTATTTGATTGCCAACACTACAGCATGATGGTTACACCTCAGGGCTTGGAGTTCTATATTGAGACCCCGAGACCCGGTGCAGAAGGGTTCAAATTTCATTTTTGACACTTCTTTGCCATGTGACCTTGGGCAAGTCACTTAATTGCTCTGTGTACCCGAGATGACAGGGTCCTTGCGGGGATTACATGAGTTTTCAAAAAGCGAAGGGTTTACTTGGCACTGTGCCTGGCGCAGAGCAAATGCTAAATAAACTTGATGACAATGTTTTCAACCAAGAAATAATCATGGGGCGCGGAGTCTGTGGAAGGCCAGGAGTTTTGTACGGTTTTGTCGCGTTGTTACGTCGGCAGAGCCTTGGAGGAGCGCAGCCAAAAAGAGGTCCTTGGAGGCGGAGAGAAGGTAGGAAAGTCACGTCCAAGGCGTGTCAGCCCGCGGCTCGGCCCCTTTAAGGAGGGCGGGGCCACGTGACCCGTAAGGTCACATGGCTCGCGGGACAAGATGGCTGCGCCCGCGCTGGGGTCGCCTGGTGGGCGCCGCGCCGCGCCCGCGCTAGTCGTTTTGGTGCTGCTGCTCGCGCCGCGGGGCGGGGCGGCGGCGGCGGCGGGCGAAGAGGCCGGCGCGGGCGCGGGCTCGGGCTCGGGCTCGTGCGGCTGCGGCGCCCCCCAGCGGCCCGGGGCCCCGGGCAGCTCGGCAGCCGCGCACCGGTACTCGCGGGAGGCGAACGCCCCGGGCCCGGGCCCTGGACAGCGGCCGCACGCGTCCGCTAAGGTGCGCTCTCGGTCCCCTGGCGGCAGTGGGTGGGCGGGGGCGCCCCGCGGTGTTGCAGGGTCGGCCTGGGCCGGGCCAGGGGTTGGAAGGAAGGCATCAAGGTGACAGCCACACCCTGGGTCGCGCACCTGCCGATCCGGTTCGAGGACGAGTCCGCCTTCCCCCGCCCCCGCCCGCCTGGGTCTGGGGCGCGGTGTCCTCCTGAGCACGGGGGAGTTTTCCGGCGGCACAGTTGTGCCCCGTTCTTGCCTTTCACCTTCCATTTCCTCCCCCCTTCACCGTATCCTATTACTGAATTCTCAGACTTTCAAGTCACGTAGGTTGGGCTTTAAATCAGGGCCCCGTGTCTCTGAAACTGTCGCGTGCTTATTGGGAGCCTCTTCCAGAAGAGCAAGGGCGTGTCGCGCTGTCCTGCTGTCCCTCGCGCTTTAGCGCAGGGGCTGGACTCCGTCGACGGCAGGTGCTTTCTGACTGTTACTGATGGGTGACTTGCGCAGTGCCCGCACGTGTTAGGCGCCAGGAGATAGAAGTAGCACAAACAACGATTGCTCCCTTCCTTCCACCTGCGCTGGCAAGGTTGTGGGGACAGCCTCCTGGACTGGGACCCAGGTCCTCTGACTCCCGAAGTGCACCTTCCTGTTCATCCGGGGCTGCACCCTTTCCTCCGTTTTCCATTGCTCTCTTCTTTCCCCTGGGCGAATTTGGACCGATTTTCCGGCCTTACCTGAACTTCTGCCCTCCGTTGCACGGTAACATTGGGCTTACTCTGAGCTAACAGTTATTAAAAGTGCTTATCTGCTGGTGTCTCTCCCCAGCCAGGCGTGAGGGCGCTAGGGTCAGGATCATCATTTTGTGTCTCAGGTGTAGAGTGTTAGGAGGTTGGTAGTTTCTCCTTGTTCTCGGTCCTGTATATTTATTGGCCTTTATATTTTTTTATTCGTGTTCCTCAGAGGATGACCTGCTTTATTAGTGTTTGCCTCTTGTGAGCGGGGAGTCCAGGCTACTGGCGAGTGTGTGGTGCCATAACTGAGTTCAGTTCCTCTCTCACTTGCGTGGTGCGTAATAACCAACTTCTCCCTCCCTAAGAAAAAGCCCTATGTCTGTTTATCTGCTGTGTAACTGAACAGCACCGCTGTCTTATTTGCGTGTACACGTTGGTCTGTCTCAAAATTTCACCTAGAACCTTTTGGCCAGCACTGAACATTCCTCATTTAAGCGCTCCAACCTCCTATTGGTTCCACATTTGTAAGGTGCACGTTTTGCATCTCTTTAGAGTGGTTTTGTGTCCTGACTGCGTGTTGTGTGGGTCATCTTTAGCTTGTTCTTGTGTTCTCTTCCTGTAATGTTTGCAGGCATCTCAAGCAGTTAGTGTACTAGTGGTCGCTGGTAACACAGCCCGCAAACCTTCAAGAACGTGGAACCTAATGATTGTATCTGAAACAGCCTTGTCATCAAGATAGGATTTCACCGGTGGCATTTCTTTATTTCTGTTTTCCTTGGTTTCGGATGTTTTAGTTCATGTGCAGATGACTTGGGTCTAATTCTGACTCTTAATCATTTTTTCTAAATTCAGAAAGTGCAGTATTATGGGGCAGGTGCATGGTTGTATTGATAGCCCTTTGTGCTTTCTTTTCTTTTTTTTTTTTAAGACTTTTTTTCCCAAGCAATTTTAGGCTCACAACAAAATTGAAAGGCAGGTACAGCAATTTCCCACATGCACCGTGTCCCCACACATGCCTTGCCTCCCCCATTATCAACCTCCCCTACCAGAACGGTGCATGTTACAATGGATGGACCTACACTGACTCATCATTACTCAAAGTCCATAGTTGTTTCAGGGTTCACGCTTGGTTCTTCACATTCTGTGGGTTTGGACAGTGTATATCAATCATTAGAGTATCATGCAAAGTCTCTTCATTGCCCCAAAATCTCCTGTGGTCCACTTATTTATCCCTCCATCTCCTCCCCACTGGCAACGACTGGTGGGTCTTCTGTCTCCATAGTTTTGCCGTTTCCCGAATGTTGTATAATTGGGATCATATGTATGCAGCCTTTTCACTTTGGTTTCTTTCGCTTAGTAATATGCATTTAAGGTTCCTCCATGTCTTTTCATACCTTGCTAGCTCATTTCTTTTTAGTGCTGAATAATAGTCCATTGTCTGAATGTACCACAGTTTATTCATTTACTTAGTGAAGGCATCTTGCTTCTGAGTTTTGCCAATTATGAATATTCATAATTGCTATAAACATTCATGCACAGGTTTTTGTGTGGACATAAGTTTTCAGTTCCTTAGGGTAAATACCAAAGGATCTGATTGGTGGATCAAATGGCAAGCGTGAGCTTAATTTGTTAACAAACTGCTTAACGGAACTTCCAAAGCGGCTCAGCACTTTGCATTCCTGTTAGCAGCCTCTGAGAGTTCCTGTTGCTTCACACCTTGCTAGCATTTGGGGTTGTCAGTGCTCCAGATTTTGGCGCCTCTAATAGGTGTGAAGTGATATGCCATTGTTCTAATTTGCATTTTTTGATTGATACATGGTGTGGAGGTTTTTTGCCATCTGTAAGGTGAGGTGTTTGTTTAAGGTCCTTGGCCCTTTTTGAAATCGGATCACTTGTTTTCTTATTGTTGCGGTTTAAGAGCTCTTTGTGTATTTCTGGTGACAGTCCTTTATCAGCTGTGTCTTCCGCAAATATTTTTTTCCCCAGTCTGCGACTTGTCTTCTCGTTCTCTTGACATTGTCTTTTGAAGAGAAGTTTTAAATTTTAATGCAGTTGAGTTTAGCGATTTCTTTTGTGGACTTTGCCGTTTCACCTAAAAAGGCATCACTGTACCCCAAGTCATCTAGGTGTTCTCCTATGTTATCTCCTAAGAGTTTTACAGTTTGCTTTCTGTTTCGGTCTGTGGTCCATGCGGTGTTAATTTCTGTGCAGGGCGTAAGGGCTGTGTCTGGATTCACGTTTTCGCGCGTGGTTGTCCAGTCGCTCCAGCGCCATTTGGTGAAGAGACTGTCTTTGCTCCATCGTACTGCCCCTGCGTTGTTGTTTTGGCAAAGATCAATTGACTGTGCTTATTGGGTCTGTTTCTGGGCTCTCTGTTCTGTTCCATTGATCTGTTTGCCTGTTCTTTCTCCAATACGACACTGTTTTGATCACTGCAGTTTTACGGTAAGTCTTGAAGTTGGGTAGCATCGGCCTTCCGACTTTATTTTTCTTCTTCAATGTTGTGTTGGCTGTTCTGGGTCTTTTGCCTCCATGTAAACCTTAGAATCAGTTTGCTGATACCCATAAAGAAACTCTCTGGAATTTTGATTGGGGTTATATCGAATTTATTTTTTCCTTTGCTTTCTGTTTATTTAGTTTAATGCAAGAGATGTGTATTTGGCACATGTAAGCGTCCTATGCTCTGGGCATAAAGGCAGTGAAAAGACCCCTGCCCCGCCCTTCTCCACGCATTCGCCCTCTGGTAGATGTGTCCGCCCCTGCCCCACCCCCAGCTGACTTGGCCGCTCCACTGGTCTGTGGTGGCAATGTTGGAGGAGGAGAGTGTGCAGAGCACTTGCAGAGGGAGAAGGGTTCGTTTCTTTCTGGACCAGTCAGGAAGTGCCTCGAAGGACAGGTCACATTGGAGCTAGGCCTTGGTGGAGACACGCCCCGAGCCAGGGACTGCCGAGGAGGTTGAAGGGCACTCCAAGGAGGGGACCGGGACAGGCAAAAGCGCGCAAGTACTCGGTGTGCTCTGGACAATGGCGGCCGGCGTGGCTTCCGGGGTGTGTGTGATGTTTGTCACACTTCTAAATGTAACACCCTTCAGGTGTGTCTTTTCTTTGTAGATTCATTTCCTTAACGAGCACTTGGCAAGACAAGGGGCCCAGAGAAATAGACTGGGCTTCACCCTCCAGGAATTTAGATTCGCTGGAAAGTGAGGGCGGTAAAAGTTACCTGGGAAGCAACACGGGTATTTTAAAATTTTAATGAAGTTCTTCTGGTTAAAAAATATACAATTCTCATTGAGAAAATGATCTTAACAATTTTCTACACAGTTTATTATTTTGTGACAAGGTATCAGAATGTTTTAATCTCCATGTATTTTTCAAAACTGTTGTTTGAAAGGCATTTAGAATCATGGTGATAGCACTGTATGTGGTGTGTCTGTGTGTGTGGGTGAGTTCCATCTTGCGTTCCTGTCCAAGGTGTCAGGGCAGGATCGAACACCATCTCTTCATGAAGTCTTTCCACCAGGAAGAAGAACCAGCATCGCCATCCTCCACATCCCGTAGCATTTGGTCGTTTGATGGCAACTCCAGTCTTTAATGTGCTGTTTGTGTGGTTGTGTGGTATCTTAGTCTGCGGGGGAAGAACTTTCAGACTTGTTTTAATCCCTGTGTCCTCCGAGTGCCTTATACATGTTAGGCATTCTGTAACAATTCTTTGAATGATCCGATACCTCCTTTTGGTGGATACAATATCAGATACTCTTAAAAGAAAGCTTTGCAAAATATTCTTTTGCTGTAGCTCATCTCCGCAAGGTTCGGGTGAGAGATTATTGCCCCGCCCCCTTCACAGTTGAGGCAACTGAGGCCTCATGGGTTTATAAATCCCAGGGTTTGAGGAGAGCCTGAACCCATTCCCAGTGCGACTGGAGTCTGCGCAGGCGGCTGGGGTGGGAGTGGCGCGGGAGGGGAAGCCCCCTGTGGACAGGCGAGGCAGCAGGGCGTGAACGGGAGCCGGGAGCCCGCTGCCCTTGCTAACTCCGGCCGCCTCCTGGGCCTTCAGTTTTCCGGGTAGAGTTTGAGGAGGGGAAGCACGGGCAGAGAGAGGAGCTACACAAAAGACTGGCCGATAAATTTATTCCAATGTTGTGCCGAAGACAAAAATCTCAGGACCAAGCAGAAAAAAAGACAATACAGCTTCCGCAGACACGAAGGCGAGGGAGGGGCGACCCTCGGGGGCTCTGTTGTGGGGAGCTCTGGAGCCGATCTGTCCCAGACACAGCTGGGAGCGGGGACTTGGGGGGGGCCTCTCTGGGTCTCTCTTGGCTCTCACCTGCGCTGGCTTTGTTTTCAGGTCACATCCCTCCTCCTCCTGGTGAAACAGCTGGCAGAGAGACCCGTCCCCTTTCGTCGTAGCTCCAGCGGCAGCACTGCGCCTACCTTTGGGTGGTGGGTCTGGCCTTGTGACGGCTCTGGTAGTGGGCCAGGCCGGTGTCCCACGAGGTGGCATTGAGCTGCCCGCCTGAGCCACAGAGCCATAGTTGGGAACATGGTTTCCAGAGCGGTGTCAGGGGCTATTTCAAAGAACAGGGGGAACGGGTGCCAGGTGGCGAGGAACAGTAGGTGCCCACTGCACTTGGCCAGAGTGTGCGGCCCAGATATGGTTGTAGTTATTCTCGCTGTCCCCTGAGCCTCTGGCTTGAGCGGCAGTGGCAGAAACTGGGGCAGCAAAGGAGGCTTTAACTTGCTCGTGGGGAGGAAGGACTGTCGGGGTCTGAACCTTCAGTGAAGACTTGCTGCGGTGGGTTCTTTTTGTTTGGCTTTGGGTCAGTCTGACGCAGTGACACACCCGGCGCTCTGGGTTCGCCAGAAGGACATTTTACGTTTGTAGGGCAGGACGCTTCATTGGTGTGCCCTGGAAATTATGACCCACTCAGAGCTCTCTGGCTGTTTTTATCCGTAGCCTCCAGAATGGAAACTTGGCCTATTCGGGGCTGGCAGTCTCTGACGGTGGATGAAAGAAAGAAAGAAATGAGGCCAGGAGTCCACAGTGGGAGCCGTGATTGGCTTCGCACGTGGGTGCTCACCTTGAGGGAGAGGAGGGTGGGAGGTGAGGTCATTGTAAGACTTCATTAGGTACCGTGGGCAGGACCACCTCAGGCTGGCCTTTGAGCCCAGGGATGGACAGCCGTCCTTGGAACGGGACCTGCCTGTCTGCGGTGGGAAGCTTTCTTCCCTTAAATCCCTTTACAGAACCTTTCATTAGGTCATTTTAATAGTCGTTTTAACCACACTGGAAGCTTTTGTCTGAAGTCTTCCCTCCGTCTGTTGCTTCGCAGAGCCGTGTGACGCCCTGAGCCCTCTCTGAGGACGGAACCGTCTCGGGTCGCGGACACCTAGGAGGTCGCAAGCGTGATGCCCAGCCTGGCAGACGGACTCCACTGTGCAGACGTGCTGTCCGTGTCTGGGGCTGTGCCGGGAGAGGAATGGCATTTTCATAATTATCATTTTGAGTGAATCAGATGTTAAAGCCTTCGTTATATTCATGATCCCTGTTGGTCAGTCAACAGAGAGGTTTTTTTTTTGAGTTTCTTCTGTGGACTGTGTTACCATGACAGGTGCTGAGGTGCAGACATGGACACTTGATTTCTGGTTTCCAAGGAGCCTGGGACCTAGGGATGGTGAAAAGCACATTGCTAAAATACTGTGTGTGTCGCTTGTTAGGACAGTTAGAGGAGTTCTTCAGAGGAGCCCACAGGAGGGACATGTGTCCCAGCCAGGAGGGGGTGGCACGTGGACACAGACACCGTTGAGGAAGAGACAGGTTACGGTGGCCTTCTTTGGGTGAGGTGGTGAGGAATCAGGCGGCGATGTTACCCAGAGAGGCAGTGGGGATGCTGGGGGAATTTAAGTAGGAAAGTAGTAATCGAATGACCACAGTGACACCTTATGTTATTGTTTCTTTTTTGAATACCCTGTGAGTTTACATGGTTTAGAGATAAAGACTAGTAATATAGAAGGGTGCATAAGGTGTCATTTCCTGTTTACCTAATACCCTTCCCCTCCAGCAACCACTGCATGAGCCTCTTGTGTATCTTCCCAGGGCTGTGTCTGTAAATCCAAACAAGCAAAAATGTGTGGCCGTGCCCCTGCCTCTCCCGCCGGGCACGCAGGGAGAGTGTGCCCTCTCGCTGCGGGCGCCTTGCTTTGCTTGCCTGGCGCTTGGTCTTCGTGCACTTGCTCCGTGTCAGCATATTAAAGACATCACTTTTTTCCTCTTGTTTTCTTGTGACCGCTTAGTTTTCCATTTTATGGATGGCCTGGAATTTACTTAATCAGTCCACGATCGATGAACATTTATTTAGGTTGTTCTTAATCTTGCTTTTGCGTTACAAACAGCTGTCGTACGTGGCACTGGGTACTGCAGACTGGCATCTCAGGCAGTTCAGGAGGGCTTCAGTGTGTGTGGGAACGAAAACTCAATGCAAGGTCGACAGCTTAGGAGCAGGGAGTCAGCTTGGGCGGGGGGCCAGTTGTGAGGTGACCACAGCATCTGGGAATAGAGAAGAGGGCGAGGTTGGAGGGGGGATTGTGGGAGATCCAGTAGGACTGGGTGCCCTCTGCCATGTTGGGATTAGGGCACAGGAGTAGCCAAGCACGACTCCTTAGGGCGAGTCATAGGACGTTCATTGCCCGCATGTCATCGACGAACTTGGCTCTGTAGTCACTGGGAACGCAGGCCCAGCAGTGGAGGCGGGCACTGGCGAGGACCGGTGAGACGCAGAGGAGGAGCCCGTGGTCATTGAAGGGACCCAAGTCATTGCAATTAGAGCCTTAATAAGGAGTTAATTAAGGACGAGGACATAATAAGGACGAGACGTGGTCCCTTCGTAAATGTGCTAGATTTTCTGCAGCATTAATATAAGACTTTTCCTCTGTCACGGGAGGTCCACAGTCATTCAGTGGGTTTTAAAAGACATCGCATAGGGCATTTTTTACCTTTGCTTTCAGCAATAATCCGGAAGAAACTAGAGCCGCACGGGATGACAAACACGCAAGCATATGAAGTGGCGTGTTGCCCCTTCCCCTGCACGCGGCCACTGACTGGCCGGCGGCTGTGGCCCGGCCGGGTTCCATGGCATGCTCTCATTTGTGTCATGTAGAGTTTTCACTAAAGACACCGCTTTTCTAAAGGATTTGCACTCTTTTTGTGACTGACCCTTCACCTTCTTTGGGATGATGTGACTCACCGGACAGCGTGTTGCGTGTGGGGGCTTGCTAACTCCTGGGTGCTTGCCGTGTGCTGGCGCTCCACCCACACGCGGGTCCACGCTGATGGCCGGGCCCCTGCGTCTCCCCTCTCACCACAGATGGTCCCCATCCCCGCTGGCGTGTTTACGATGGGCACGGACGACCCTCAGATCAAGCAGGACGGGGAGGCGCCAGCACGGAGAGTCACCCTGGATGCCTTTTACATGGACGCCTACGAAGTCAGCAACGCCGACTTCGAGAAGTTCGTGAACGCCACTGGCTACCTGACTGAGGTAACGGCCTGGGGATGGGGCGGGGAGACCCGGCTCTGCACCGAGTTCTGCTGCCCTCAGGCTAAGCACGTTGCATACAGAGCGTGGAGTTCAGGTGTCCCAGCGCCTCCTGTGGCAGGTCACTGTTTAGGTAGCAAATTGGGGCTTGGAGAGGGGGCTTGCCCTGAGCCGTGGGGCTGCGGAGTGGGGAGCAGGGCCCCGGCCTGGCGGTGTCATTTCATTCACTGCTCTGCTCTGTTGGTGCTTTCGTGGGCCCGCAGCGCTGCTGTCAGATTCAGAGAAGCAGCTTCTCGTTTCTCTGGTGTTGCTCCAGTGCCGGACGACACACAGGCGGCCTGGTGACAGGCAGCGCTAGCTGCCTGCAGCGGTCACAGCCACGAGGCCAGCCTGCGGGAAGTGGGTGTTTGTTCTCGCTGGGCACGGGGCGGGGGGTGGGGGGGAGAGGCCGTGCAGTTTATGAGGCTTCTGTAAGGGTCCGAACTCCACTTGTTCTGTAGGCGGCCCTTTCCTCTCGCCGAGGACTGGGCCCCGGCCCCCCATTTGGGGAGTCCCTGGACTTTTTCCACCCCTAAACACAAAACATCTTGTTTTTTTAATTAAAAAAAGAACTTGAGAGTGAATGCTGAAAGCAAAGTAGCATTCACATGTGGTTCTATGTTGTCACATTTCTTGGGAGTTTCCTAAAATGGGCAAAGTGATTGTCTTTTCGTGCCTGTTTGTACCACAGTGAGCAGAGTCCTTGTTCTGTCTGTCTCCTAAGGATGCCCTTAGGTCAAGTTCACCTGCAGTCTGATTAAGTCAGCAGATGGCTTCTAAGGACAGAGGTTCCTGCCAGGGTTCCCCACAGAGATGGGACACGGGGACCGCGGGGCGCCCAGGAGTGCGAACGGGGACGAGCACATCTGGGGTTCTCTGCCCTCTAAGTGAAGCTCTGTGCTTCCTTCGGTTACAAAGCAGACGGCCAGCCGTGGTAGCAGCTGGACCCAGACGCTTTTTGTCTTCTTGTCATTGCAGACATCGTGACCTTCCTTTAGAAGTGACGATAATTAGGAGCCCTGCCAGCAGCTGTCATTTAACATGTCACTTGAGAGCATGTATATAATACCCTGGCGCACGTTTGTTTAAGATTCTGACATGAGTCGCATTGGTTCTATTCATTCTGAGAAGGCAGTCCCCTTAGCGTCACCGGACTGCCAGGGGGCCCCAGGCACAGGAAGGGGCAGGCACCCTGTTCTGGGTAATGCCCTCCCCACGTTTGCCGCCTCTCAGTTTTTCTGTCCCCTCCCCGCTTCGTACCACACAGCTCTCGCTCCCTGAGTCCTCGGCCTGCTACTGTTGCTGCTTTTCCCGGAAAACCCGGTGCTCCCTCACCCCTGGGGCCCACACCCCCCACTTTGTGGAGCTTCTGGCCCCTCGCCTGTCCTTCGCGCACAGCCGGTCGCCTCCGTCGTGAGGCGTCTTGGCTTAGTGTCCCCACCTTACCAGGCGTCCTCTGCGCACCCTGCCGAAAGGAGCCTTCCCTCCGCACTCTGTCTCACGGGGCCACGTGATGTCGTGACACTTTTCTTTCTTCGTCTGCCTCGGTCTTTGTCTGTGCCCCCCACCCCCGTAAGCACTGCGAGGGCCGGGACCATGTCTGTCTAATGCTGACCTACATCTCTGTCTCTGAGCCCAAAGCTGGCACGTGGCGGGGGTTGGGAGGGAGCTGCTGGGCGGAGCCCCGGGGACCCAGGAGGGAGGGCAGGGGTGAAGGAAGGGCGGCGGCCCCATTCAGGAGAAGGCGTTTGGGGCACTGGTGAGGCCTGAAACATAGGGACCCAGGAGGCGGTCAGTACCCACTGGGGATGGGACTGGCGTGGAGGTGGAGACGTAGAGTTGTTTGATGCACCAGCGTTTGTTAGAGTGACGAGAAGGAGATGTTGTCCCGTGCTACGTGGGGCGTCCCACAGGGTGGTCTCCTGGACGGCCTGTGTTGGAGTCACTGGCTGGGCCGTTCTCACATGCAGGTTCCAGCCTCGCCCCGACCTCCAGAATCGGGGGGTCAGGAACAGTGATCTATAACAAGCTGGCCACGTCCCCGCAAGTGCCCCGAGCTCGAGAGGCTGTGGAGCACAGCAAGGAGGCCCGAGCTGGGGGCAAGCCCCAGGGAGGGGCAGGGTTTGGGGACCCGAGGGGGAGCCTGTGTATTTCAGGTGAGCAGGCAGAGTCAGACATGGAGGGAACCAGGCGAGGGGCGCCCCAGAGAGCCAGGGCCAGGGCGGGTGTCTGTGGGAGGGACCCGTGCCCCACGGAGAGCCGAGGGTGGGGGCTGGAGACAGTGATGCCAAATGCAGATAACGGGGACACAGGTTTCCTCTGCGGGCTGGCGCTTATAAGCACAGCGGACACCCTTGTGGAGTTAGACGGTGTCAGAATGTCAGCAAGCAATGCAGTTTAATTCTTTCCGTTAGGTTCTGGGGCCAGAACAAGGATAGTGGCCGATCATGAAGTGGCACATGTACAGATGCTGTTACATTGCAGAGCCGTCTGTACCGCCTGAGGGGATGTCTTTCCTTCTCAAAAGCTCCCGTCTTCCCGTCTGCATGCATGTCAGCCAGGCGAGTGGACGTGGCCCCTATTAAGTGACCTTCCCTCCTTTCACCAGAAGCCAGATGCTTTTGAGTCGTTTCTGAATCCTCTGGGAAGTCGTCAGAGGAACTTAGGCTCGCCTGGACAGGAAGAGTCACCTGGGCAATGCAGAGAAAACGGCACATGTGGAGCGTGTCACTGAGCCTTCTCTGGGTCTCGTTCCTTTTCCGCGCAGGCCGAGAAGTTTGGTGACTCCTTCGTCTTCGAAGGCATGCTGAGCGAGCGGGTGAAGACCGGTGTCCAGCAGGCCGTAAGTGGCGCTTAGTGGCTCTCGTCATCCTCTGCCCTCCACGGGAGGGGCTGGGTGAACAACCACAGGCACGTGCCCCTCCCCCCCGCCCCTCGCTGTAGAAGTGCCTAGAGGAGCACAGGGCCCAGGAGGGTACCAGGCGTGCTGGGTCTGACTGGAGCATCTGCCCTTGCTCCGGAATGGCACGTCGTGTTGCTGAGTGGGGCTCAGTCGGGCTCCAGACATTTCTAGAGTGGAGGGCTCACGTGAGCATTCCTTAACCTCGTCCTTAAAGCCGTGGTGGTGTCAGGTGCGGGCGGAGAGAGCTTCCTGTGTGGCCATGAGCTCCCGCCAGTGCAGCGGTGTCCTTCCTGGGAGACCGAACCCCGTGGCCGGCCCTTCCCCCGGGCGTGCCCACGATCACGGCGCGGGGCGTCCAGGCGTGGGTATTGGGTGGGTGCAGGCAGTGGGCCGCACGTCTGCAGCTCCCGCGTGTGAGCGGGACTCGGGTTTCTGTGGAGAGAGCTGGCAGGGCGGAGCGTGAGGGAGTTTTCCCACGTCTCACGAGGAGCAGAGGAGGTAAGGCCGGAGGGAGAGTGGGCGAGCTGGGCAGCAGGGCCCTCCCTAGGCAGAGGGCCGGGAGGGCCGGGAGGCTGGAGGTGGCAGCAGGAGGGGGCGGGTCAGCCACTCAAGGGGGGAGGTGACCACACGGCATCAGAGACGGGGACCCAAGCCTGCCTTCCTCTGTGCCACGGCCCCGCCCCGCTACGCCCGAGCCCTGTCTTCCCGTGTTGGGGTCTCTGTGGTCGGCAGTGCCGCAAAAACGACTGCGCCCGATGCGCAGGCTCTCTCTCTTCAAGTGAATGTAGCGGGGGGTGGGGGTGGGGGTGGGGGATGACCAGGGAAACCCAGACTCGCCCTCAGGTCACTTAGAGGAGAATCTGGCCACTTCCTTGTATGAATTCAAAGAAATGTTTGAAAACATGACTGGGCTCCGTTGGAATGTCACAGTTTTTGTGACTTTACAAGCTCATGTTACGAGTCTATCATGTGATCTGACACGTGTTTTTTAAAGGACTCTGAGGTCTGATTGGCCTGGTGCCCTGGAGTGAGCAGCTCAGGACGTGGCCCCTTGTTGTAAGTGAGATGCAGAGTTCGGGGCGGGGGCTGTGGCTGCAGCTTTGTATCGAACTCTCAGACACAGGCCTCTTGCCGTTGAGAACCCCTGAGCACATTGGGTGCGGGGGCGGAGGCAGGTCACGGCTGGGCTGTGCTGTGCCTGGGAGCCCCCTGGGACGGTGTGTGGCAACCAGGGCGAGGATGAGCAGCTTCGGCCGACTGCGGTCAGCCCCTCACTTTGCTGCTCATGATGGGAAAGCAAACCTTGTAGCGTGTTTAGAAAGGGTAGGAACGAATGAAACAGCTGTTAGTGACCCGAGGGAGCTAAGGCTTCGCTTTCTCAGCCCGCTCGTAGGTCTGACGCGCACCAGGCCTGCCCTAAGCCAGCGGTTCAGAGTGGGGACACCGGAGGGCCACAGGGCGGTGACTTGCAGAGAAACAGGAGGCGGCTAGTGTGGTCCGTGGCCAAGCATGCAAGGCAGTTATGCCCCCCTCGGATGTCTTTCAGACCCCGATTAAGTCAGGTCATAGGTCTTCTTTGGGTGCTAGCACGTCATTAACACCTGGAAACATATGCTAGTCCCCTTTTCAACACAGAAAACAGGCCTCCGAGCCGACCTTGGCCTATGGAAGCTGGCTAGAATTTAATGCTATTGTTTACTTTCATGTAATCATTTTAAATGTTTTCTTCTTCTTTTAATGTTCTAATTGTGACAGTTTATGCTAGTGATAGAAATCATCCTTTTAAAAAAAAACAAACCCTTTTTAGTGTAAAATGAAACACAGATTCAGTCACACAAAGCAAACACACACGGCACACTGAGTCACCCCAAGGCAAGCTCGCTGGTGACGTCATCTGCGCCAGGAGGTGGAGCTCTGCTCCCTGCCCCAGGTACGCTGTCCGTGTGTCCCCATCCCATCCCCTCTTTGCTTTGTCCCCAAAATATCCTTTAAAGGTGACGCTTCCCCACATTTCGTCATATGTGGTATTGTCACCAGCTGTGTATCCTGAGACTTCTGTGGTTTAATCTTACCCAGTCAAAGGAGATTGGTGTCTTTTAAGACTCTTAACCTATAGGCTTCCCTTCTGTTGCACACCCCTCCCCCCCCATCCCCCCATTTTCCCGCTAACAGTTTCCCTGGAAGAATCCAGGGCCTTTGACCCGTCGACTTTCCCCCAGTCTGGACTGCGCTGCCCGCTCTCTCACAGTGCGGCGCCCCGTCCCCTCGGGGCCTCTTGCACACAGGCGGCTGGGCCGGACCGGGCCGGAGCCAAGCCCCCGGCGAGAGCTGACCGAAGCGCAGCTCCTTCGCCTGCACGCGGCTGGTGCCGGCGCCTTCCTCTTCCTGGGGTGCTGCCGGCTCCCTGGCCCAACGCCTGGATCCCTTCATTCCCTGGGGGTCGTACGATGGTGGTCATTCGCGTTTCCCCCATTTACTCATTGGGGTGCTTTTATAAAGACCCGGTCCCCTCCATCTGCCGTGTTCTTGACTGCGGGTGCGGTTTGTGCAGGTCGCGGTATTTTCCAGCTTTTCTGGTAGCGGAGCAGCGCTCTCCTCGTCTCCAGAAGCGACCAGTCAGGTATATTTTAATCAGACATTTAAAGATAATTATAGATTTACACGTAGCTATGAGAAATAATACGTATTATTATATAACTAAAATGCAGTGCCATTGGTATTTTAATAATAGAGATTGTATTGAACCTGTAGATTGCTTTAGGTAGTAAGTGCATTTTAGTAATATTAATCTTCCAGCCTGTGAATGTTAATCCTTCTAATCTTTCCATTTATTTGTATCCTCTACAGTTTATTTTTAAAATTTTTTCTACGTCTTACAGTTTTCATAGTACAGTTCTTCTACTTATTTTGTTAAATTTATTCCTAGGTATGTTATTCTTTTTGATGCAGTTGTAAAGGAGGTTGTTTTCTTAATTTCCCCTGACTGTTATTGGGGTATAAAAACACAACAAATTTCTATATATTGATTTTGTATCCTGAAATTTTACTGGGTTTATTTATTCTAATAGTTTTTTGGTGCAGTCATTAGAGTTTTCTGTACATAGTATCATATCATGTGTAAATAGTGAAAGTTTTATTTCTTCCTTTCCAATTTGGACACTTTTTATTTGTTTTTCTTGTCTGATTGCTGTGGCTGGGACTTCTCACACTGTGTGAACAGAAGTGATGATGGTGGGCATCCCTGTTCCTGATTTTAGAGGAAAAGCTTCTAGCTTTTCACCATTGGGTATGATATTGGCCGAGGGTTTGTTAGGGTTTGTCATATATGGCCTTTATTATGTCGAGGTATGTTTCCTCTATACCCACTTTGTTAAAGAGTTTTTATCATTTAGTCATTTTAACATTGAGCTGGCTTCTGGGCTTGCTTATGAAAATGCCTGAAACTGTGTATTTAATGGTTTAAAAGGGAGCCCATATGCCTGCTGAAATTTACTTAGTTGCGATTATTATTTGGATGCTCAATTTGAAACCAGGGTCTTAAAATGAATTTATATTACATTCTAGAATGCGTTAAGGCTGTTATTTTATTTTTTTTTGCGTTGTGGTTTTTGTTTGTTTTAGGATATTTTACCTTCTGGAGGGATAGTATTTAAAATATTTACTACCTAAAAAAGCATGTTTTATTTTTATAACTGTCATTAATCTGTCACATACATCATTGTCAGGAGGACCCACCCTGGAGCGAGAGAAACAGCCGCGCTCGGTGCGGGCCTGAGACGCAAGGCTAACCTCTGGGTTTGCAGGTGGGCGTGCTCTCAGTTGCTAGAACAAATTCCTGAATAGGCGTCCGTGATAACAGAGGAGGGTAAACTACTTTGAATACTTCTTTTCAGTTGAAAGCTAGTTTCATTATTTAGTGAGAAATCAGAATTACCAAGGCATTTCCTTCTTTTTTTGACGTAAAAAAAGTTTCCTGTCCCCGAACGGCGCTGGGTGCCTTGTCTTTTGGGTGCTGCTAGGCTGGGCGGACCCGGCTGTGTGCTCGCAGCCGGCGAAGCCTCCCGCCGGGCAGAGAGGCCCGGGGAGGGACGGGGTTCAGTTCCCTCGTGAGAAGGGCCTTGGGGCCCCGCAAGACTCGGAGGTCACGTCCCCAAAGTAACTTTTAGAAAAACTTTGGTGAGTTAACCACAGTGTGAACCAAGCCAGAAAGTGTTCAGAGAGGCAGGTTCCAGTCCACAGGGTCGTTGAATGAAAACAACTCGAAACAGGTGCCCAGTGCGTGGGTCGCTCGGCGTCATTTTGGGTGTTAGGGTGACTTTTCCAGGAGCTCAACCAGCACGTCCCCAAGCCACCTCAGCTGAGCTTGAAGAAGTTTCTTCTTTCACACGACCACCGCGACTTTTCTTTCTCAGACTGATTTCGGCGCTTGTTTTTTCAGAGAAGCAGAAGGAAAAGGCTTTGACTCATCTCTGCCTGCTGGTTGGGGGAAGTCGAGTCACTTACCTTGGCTACTCTTTTTTTTGACTTCTCAAGTTGGATACTTAGTTTAAAACTTTCGAGTCTTCTTTTTAATGCAAGCATAACACTGAAAGTCTACAGAATGTTTTCTAAGCGACCCCTTTAGTTCCACGAGTTTCGTAGTGCATTTGTATAAAATATACCGTATGCGTTTGCACTGCGTACGTACAGTTTACTGCAGAGTTAACGTTTTAACACTTCAAGTAGGTGTAGATCCCTTATAACCGTGTGGTTCCCTTTACCCTGCCCACCGTGTTACAGTTGTCATAGATAATGTGTCTACACTCACTGGGAAGGCCCAAGACAATGTTATTCTTTTGCTTGTCTCATTCATACATTTTGTAACATTTATAGATGAAAGCTGTTTTATTATATTCACCTGTGCTATTTCTGTTGCTCTCTCTTCATTCCCAAGGTTCCCTGTTCCCCTCTGGTTTCATTTTTCTTTAGCCTAAAAAACTTTCTTCAGAGCAAGTCTTGTGTTAATGAATTCCCCAGTTTTTCTTCCCCTGAGAAGGTCTCTCTGTCACCTGCATTCCTGAATAGTATTTGCACTGGGGACAGAGCTCTGGGTTGACAGCTTTTCTTTCGTCACTTTCACATGTCTGTAGCTCTTTTCTGCTCCCGCGGCTTCATTTGGGTCACTGTTCTCTCATATGTATTGTGTCATTTTTTTCTGGCTTCTTGCAGGATTAAAAAAAAAAAAGCCTTCTATATTTTGCAGTTTAATTTTGATGTGTTTGAACATTGTTTTCTTAGAGAATATCCTTTTGGAATTTGTTGAGGTTCTTGTGTCTGTAAATTTATGCCGTAAACCATATTTAGGGAGTTTTCAGCCATTATTCAAATGTTTTCTTTCAACACCAATCTCTCCTCTCTTTTGGGGACTTCAGTTGCCTGACTGTTACATGTTATGCTAGAGGTCCCTGAGGCTTTGCTCATTGTGTTAAAATTGTTTTTCCTGTCTGTTCTTCAAATTGTCTACTCTCTGTTGATATGTCTTCAAGTTCCTGAGTTTCCACTCCCATTTTCATTCCGCTCTTGAGCCTATCTAGTGAATTTTTATTTCAGATGTTGTATTTTGCAGCTCTCATGTTTTCCTTTTAAGAATAGTTTCTTGTTCTCTGCCGAGGACTCCCGTTTTTCTCTCCATGTTCACCTGTAGCTTTAAAGTCTTCATGTTAACTTAACTCCAACATCTGGGTCACCTGGGGGTGGCACCTGTTCATTCTCTCTTCTCTTCAGCATTGAGTCTCTCCCTTTTTTCTCCTTTTTTTAAGTCAGTCAGCCTGGCCACCTGGTCAGGTTTAGACCCCCAGTCCGTCCTTGCCCCTGCCGGTGCCGGTTGTGCAACTGTGTTCGTCACTTCTCAGGCCGGCACAGTTCTTTTTTTCTTCATTGTAACTTACGTTTTACTTGTTTAATCCGGTTCTGACAGGGATAGTAACGGCTCCTGGTAGAGCATCGTAAAGACCAAATGAAACATGCTCAGAGAGCCACCCGCACACGAAACCCCTGCTGCTAAATGGCGCCGTCCTGGCGTCCCCCGGTGTGCCGTCTCTGCCTGGTCCGATTGAGAGCTGAGTAAATTTCCTCTGCTCTGCCGTTGCCCGTTCGTAAGACTTGGTGATGCCGCGTAGGGCCCTCTGCCAGAGTACAGCGATGTTTTAAGAGGAATTGCTGTTGTGGAAAAAATCCTCTTAGACGGATTATCTCCGAGTCCTCGGCTTGGGGAATCCATCAGGGATTCTGTGTCTACTCCTGTATCTGTGTCTGTTCCTGTTTCTATCCAGGACCATGTCTCTGTCTGGCGGAGGCCGATCAGTAGGCTGACAGAAAAGCCACCATCTTGGCTAGTGATAACGGCGCACTTCGTCGGCGTCGCGCACATCCCCAGCGTGTGCAGCCGCCCCCACTGCCCGCCTCCGGAAGCCGCGCGTCGTCCCTAACAGAAGTACTGTGCCCACTTCCTAGTGGTTCTCCACCCTCCCTTCCGTCCACCCCCGGTAACTCTGCGTCTCTACCATTTGCTTCTTCTAGATGCCTCATGGAAGTGGAATCACACAGCACCTGTCCTTTTGTTTCTGGTGTATTCGCTCAGCAGCATGTCCTCAGGGCTCATGTGTGTTGTGGCCTGTGCCAGAACTTCCTTCCTCTGCAAGGCCGAGCACTAGTCCATTGTTTCTGTGCCCCACATTGTGTCTGTCTGTGCACCTGGCAGTGACACTGGAGGGGCTGCAGCTGGCGAACAGCTAGTGGCCGTGTGGGGCGTGTCAGCGGGGCTGCCGTGGACACTCGGGCGCGATGTCTTTGTAGCCGTGTAGCTTCTGAGCTGTCATTTGGGGTTGTTCCTGCTGGATGTCTGCCATCTCCCAGGGGGTCTCTGCTTTGGCTTCTTCTAGCTCCCCTGTGTGAAGCTTTGCTTTCTGGCTCAAAGCGGGGCCTGTTTGTTTAGAGAGATGCCCTGCGGTCCTTTGGGGGCTGCATGGTTCCTGAGAGCGCAGGGTGGGAGACATGTCCCCTGACCTTCAGCCGCTCCACGTTGGGGGAGCACCGTGGCATCAGCTCCAAACCCTAATCAGGTGTATTTTTTCACCTGATTTATGAATATTGTATGTCAGACACATTAGAGAAACAAAATAAAAATGAACACACACACATCATCTGTGTGAAAGTTATTGAAAAGAGTAAGAGCCTCCGCCATCCGCAGCCTCCTGGAGGCCTGGGCAGTGCGACATGACAGCTAAGAGGAGAGTTAGGAAGGTCACAGGCAGGTTCGTGGTAGGAAGCTCGGGCCAGGGGCAGGGGTGGCGCCCCGACGAGGGAGTGTGTGAGGCCTGGGGAGAGGGGGACTGTCGGGGGTCGGGGGGTGGCCTGCAGGCCAGGAGGAGCACCCCGTGGGAGTCCCGAGGGCAGAGCGCCTGGTGTGGTCAGCGCTCGGCCAGGCTCCCTCTGGCAGCCCATTCGAAATGCCCTTCTGCTGCCCTGCGGCCCAGAGTTGGGTCGCCCCGCGTGTTCGCTCCCGCGGCTTCCCCCCGCCCCCCCACACCGAGCTCAGTGCGCTCACGGTTAGTCCTCGCCTTTGCCTTCACCAGGCCCGCCCCACAGAGGAGCGGGTGTACACGCGCCGTCCACCAGTGTCCCCAGCAGGGGCCTTGTCCCCTCGTGATCACTTCATGAGTATTCGTCCAAAAGTGAAAGGCTGCTGGGGGTATCGCCTGCTGGAACATTTAGTATTTGAAAGCTGCAGGGCTGGGACCTGGTGTGACCCGCTCACGTTGCCAGCTCTTCCCCGGCCAGGGCACCCAGGCCGGCATCGGGTCGAGGTGGGGAGGCAGTGAGCCAGCGGCCGATCGGATCAGATGAGAAGGGAGCACGGTCGCTGCGCCGTATCTCATGTCCCCGTTTGAAAAGAGTTGTTGTCCACCTGACCTAGGAGTCAGCTTGCAGCCCGATAGCCCTGGAAGGGAGAAGCCTGGCGGGTGGCGTCCCAGGGCCCGCCCGGCCCCGCCGGCTCAGAAGGAGTGCGAGGCCGCGTGCTGGCCCCGACGCCCAGGCCGGCACGGTCTGCGCAGGATGTCCTTGAGTCTCTTCAAGCCCCGGGCCTTGTGCCGTCTGACTTGCTTTAAGAAATAACAATGATTCCGACATTCCTCCCCCCGGATGCTGGCATCGTGAGCCCCTGTGGGCAGTCAGAAGTAGACTGTTTAGGTCGGCCGGGCCCCGAGGACAGCCAGCTTTGAGGGAAACTCGTGCAAAAACGATTCAGAATGGGCGGGACTTTTCACCTGGCACAGGGCCTTCCTCGTGCAGAAGAGGCAGCCTCGGTGCCAGGTGGAGTGGAGGGGGCACCTTCGGGACCTAGCTACCTGTCCCACTACAGAGCCTGTGGGAAACCCACCAGCCAGGCGACTCTCTCTCTACAATGGGGACCCCCCTCTGAGACCCCGTTTAAACTGCTGTTTATCCAGAAGAGGGTTCCCAGGGTGGAGAGGGGCTGGGACACCGCAGAGACCCCAGGAACAGGTGCGTGAGTCCTTTGCCCAAGTGTCCATTTGGGCCAGCAGTGGTCTGGGTACTGTGGGCACGACAGGAGCCGGACGGGAGTCCTGCCTGTCCCAGAGGGGCTGTTCGTCAGCAACCAGGGACCCTGGCTTGTCATCGACACTGCCCAAGGTGGCCGAGAGTAAAGCACAGTGGGGGAATGGGGTGGAACGTGCACGGGGTGTGCTGCTGGGGGGTCTCTTTGCTCTTTTATTTGCGGGTCCAGGGTGACATCTCTGAGGAAGTGACACCCAACCTGGAACCTAAATTAGGAGTAGGAGCCAGTGTGACCCACGATGAGGGAGTGAGGACCCGGGACTTTGTCGGGCCAGGGGTTGGCTGGCAGAGCAGGCAGTGGGCAGGGGGCATAGGGGTCTGTAGGCCCCAGGAGCTCGGGCCTCATTCACGTTTTAAAGAGCCCACTCCGGCCTCTGCGCGGTTGCTTGTCATCCTGGTGAGACAGGAGGGGCCTCGGTGGACGCAGGGTGGTGGGAGGAGAGCCCCCACCGGGGGTCTGATATTTGGAAGTTCATCCGAGAACCCATGGGAAGTGGGGAGAGGAGCTGAGCAGGCCTCCAGCTCCGGCCTCAGCCAGTGGGAGCCAGCGGTGCACGTACGGGAGAGCCGGGGAGGCCGGCCGAGCCCCTGGACCTAGGGAAGACTAAGCCGTGGGCACATTGTGACGGCTCTCCAGGTGTCAGAAAGCTGCCCCACAAGGAATTAGGTTTATCCCCTGTGACCCTTGGGAGTGAGGCATTGCCAGCTGGCGGTGGGTGTCTGGGAAGCTGTGCAGTTTGGGGACTAGGCGCGTCCTCCGTGCTGGTAGCCTGTCTCCCCGTACAGGCAGGAAGCAGGTCACCCCGACCGAGGGCCTGTCGCCTCCAGGGAGAGGCTGCGTCGCCTCTTCCTCTGTTTCACAGATGACAGGTGGGCTTGTTCCTGTGTGGGTGCCCCCTGGGCGGCAGCTGGGAGAGGACTCCCCCTCATGCTCTGTCTTCTTGTTAGACCTTTTTTCTTAGAAGCTTCAGAGCTTGTAAGGCATGAAAAAAAGTACAGAATCAGCCCAGTGGCATTCAGACTTTGTGTGATTTCCCTGTTTTGCCCATGGACACAGCAATTTGAGGCACCTGAGTGAAGCCGCCCATAAAGAGTTTAGGCAAACACCCCGCCATGACAGGCTGCCACTGGCACATAGCCCCGCCTTCTTTCCGGGGGGCGGAGCTTAAGCACCGTTGATTAAGGCTGTAGGTTTTCTAAAGCGACGATTCTCAGTGAGAGCTACAGAGACCTCCTCTTTGGTGCAGATGCCGCTTCTGGAGATTGAGCAGAAGCAACAGATAGGAATGAAGGTGTTCGAAGACTCTCACCGTAGCGATATCTGTAACAGCAACACACACACCAGGGTTGGATGCACCCACAGGGGTTCGATGCTAGGATATTGTTCGGTAAATTTTGGTGCAACCACACGACAAAATGTGTGGCCATGAAAAGTGCTTGTTGTGAAGTCCAGAGAAAGCATAGGGAAACAATTAATAAAATCAATGATAATAATTATATAATCTGATAAAAATATGTAAAAATGTGTGTGCTTAGTGATGAAACTGGACGGTGAATATAAAAATAAAATTTGCAGTAGAAAAGTGAATGTAATTCATTTACAATTAAATAAATAAACATTTATTTACTATTGCTTACTTTTATTTTTCAACATAAAGTTTCTTAGCTCCGTTAAGAGAAAAAGACTTAGAAAACCTGCATAAAAAACATGTTCACTGTAGATAATTTTGAAATTAAAAATGGCCCCAAAAGGCCAGTCAGTGTTACCCACAGCCCCACTACGCAGAAGCACCCATAGCAGACCGCCCCGCGTGTGCATGCAACCACTCACCCTTTCTTGGGGTGGGGGTGTGGGAGTCTGTGTACAGACATATTTGTAAGTGGACTTGTGCTGACATCCTTAGAGCTGGCTTTTCCCACTTTCCGTGGAGGGTGACCATTTTTCTAAGTCATTGCATTCTTTTCTTGCCTGTAATCTTCCATGGCTGTTGTGCTCCTTCGTGGCAGACCCCGCGGGCCCCTTGCTAGGCACACACGTGCTGTAGCCTGCGGCAGAGCGCCGTCCGGTTGGTTTCCAGACAGCTTAACCAACATGCACGGTCGTCTCTTTGCTTAAAGAAGTAAAAAATTATTTTCGAACAGTAAAATGTCCTTTTCTCTTGTTTCTGTTAACATTTTAAAAACCCACGCCAACGTTGCATGTATTTATGCCTCTCTCAACTGAGAACGGGTGAACGAGGTCACTTGGAAGGGCCCCCTGAGTGAAGAGGGTCCTCAGGCCGGCCTTGCACGCTGTCTGGAGCGCAAGCCTCCGCCTAGGCCTCCAGCCCGGTCACGAGGACGACCACCGCTGTTTGTCCCGCCCGGTGCCCTGGGGAGGCATCGCGTTCCAGCAAGAGCTCCTTCACTAAGAATGGAAGCAAGAAGTATTGGAAAATTTCATATTTGCCTTAAGGTTTATAAATATTTATATTGTATTTGAAAAAGCATGCATTTTTCTCTCTCACCCATTCTATTAAATAGGGTGCCTGATTTAGGATTCATTTGAAATAAGCTGTCAGACTTGACCCCCTACCCATTTTAAAGTAGAATTTGTTTTTACTCTTTTTTAAGCCTCATTGTCTGCTTTCCACATTGGTGTTGTGTGCTGAATAGAGACTCTCACCGACTGCTTTCTGTTCTGTTTGGTTCCTTCAGTTGCTTGCTTCTCCTCCAGTTTTATTTAAATGTCATGAGTTTGAACAGATCTGCAGTTTCTCCTTGTTCACTGGTGCCCGCTGAAAAATTCTCCGGAGTTTTTTTAGTAGGCGTAACTGCCTTGTGTACACTGTGCGTCGAGAAACATCCACCTTTTTCATCTGCTTGTCTAAGCGCATTTGACGCTTGTGAGAAGGTGGTGGAGTCGCGAACCTGCTGTCTTTGCCCGTGGGGGCGTGCAGCTCACGGCAGTCTGTCCCAGGCCTGCGCAGCCTTCCTCTGGAGCAGCGTACGAAGCGCCCTTCCCCACCCCCAGCCAGAATAGCAGCTCCCCGCTCTCGTCCCCTGTTCCTGAGCTGTTACTGCCTGTCTGGCTCTGTCCTCAGGGAGCTGGGAGCCGTTGTCCTTGCTCCGAAGTCCAGTCCGTTTCTCACAGGGACAGCACCGCTCACCCGGGTCCTATTTACATTATAATTAGCCACTGGCTGACTGGTGCAGCTGTTTCAACTTAAACCTAAGACAGTTGCTATGGAGATTGGTGACTAAAAATAAGTCACTACAGTCCTTTCCCCGGGAGGTGAGGGAATGCCGTAGTTCTGGAAGTGTCTCAATTGAACAGAAAACGTGTGGGTGAGCCACCACACGGCCCCCCAGTTTCCCTTCGGGGTGAGGCTCATCAGAGACCCCAGGCCACCCATGCTACTGTTGGTGCCCCGCACGTAGCACACCTGGGCTGTTCTGATACAGAAAAGGAGGGACGGAGACGTCAGAATTGGCAACAACGTCGATGAACTGGCTCCCGTACGACTCTCAAAAGTTGTTCCTAAGTTCTTAAACGTAGTCGAATAGTATTTATTTCCAAGGCACGACCCAGAGTTCAAGAATAGGTTTTTAAAAACTTGGAGTCAACAGTGACACGTGGAAGCGGAGGCACCTCCTGACAGGTTTGCCATCAGTTTGGCCAGAAAACGAGGTGGCTTCCCTAGGGCACCTGGCTGGCACGAATGGCGTCCCTGTGCTTTCATCTGTCCTCCGTTCTGGGGTGCCAGCGGTTGCTTGTGTTTCCTTCTTCACGTGTCGCCAGGGGAAATGGCCCCTGACCCTACATCTGCCCCTTACCACGGGATGCGTGGCCCCTCGCGGACATGTGTTGGTTGGCCCTCCTCTGGGCCCTAACCCCGTCCTCCCCGTCTCCCTCTCCGGGCTCTCCCTGCTCCGGGGCGGGGACAGTGTATGTACCGGTGCCTCTCATGTCAGTCACGACAGCGGTGCGAGATGGCAAGTACCCACTCTTCCGAGAACCCTTTGGGGCAACCTGGGTTCCGACCCTCGCGGCCTGTGAGTCTCATGGAAAGGGTGAACCGGCGGCTGGCGAGGCCTATGCTGAGGATGCGTCGGGGCGGATTTTCACTAATTAGACTGCACACCCTCTGAGATTCTTAGGAAGATACTGCAGCGTGCGGTCAGATGAAGATAGTGATGGCAGCTCACAGTGGGGAGATTCTTACCGTGCCCCGGGGACTGGTCTCAGCCCTTAGGTACCCTGTTGGCCAAAAAGTTCATTTGCGTTTTTCCCACCCCCATGAGATGGCTCTTGTAGCGCACAGTTGTCTTTAACTTCATTAGAAAGAATCTTGTTAGATTGTATTGTGACACCTGTCATATCAGTGTGCATTTAAAAAAAACGTACAAACTGGTGAATTTCTGTGTAGCCATTTTAATACTGAAGATGGAAGAAAATATGCAACATTTTCGGCATATTATGCTTTATTATTTCAAGAAAGGTAAAAATGCAAAACTGAAACACAAAAAAGATTTGTGCCGTGTATGGAGAAGGTGCTGTGACTGATTGAATGTGTCAAATGTGGTTCATGAGGTTTCGCGCTGGGGATTCCTCGCCGGACGACGCTCCTCGGCCTGGTGGGGCAGTCGAAGTGGACGGCGACCAGGCTGAGACGTTAACTGAGAGCAGCGAGAGCTCAGGCCGGCGCGCTCAAGGCGCCCAAAGGCTTCGGTGAAAATGAGGAATGTGTCTTCTGTTTTACAGAAAAACCCGTACGGGCCTCTTGCCCAACCCCCTGTATTTGCTCCCCGAGTCCCAACGACCCGATGGCCGTTTTATCCCCGTTTCACCGACGGGGAGACCGAGGCCTGGAGAGGTCAAGTGCGGGGCCCGGGGCCGTGCAGCTTGGCCGGGCGCTGCCACCGCTCCCCTTGCGGAGCCGACTGAGGGTGGGAGGGGCTTGCCATGGTGCCACTCATAACTACCTATTAACACTTAAGAAGAACAAGCTCCCCCCCCTTTTTTTTCTGATGATCATGGTGCCGTGGTTGTTTGGCTCCTCCCAGGGGATGTTTGGCAGTGTCTGGGGATGTTTTCGTTGCCCCAGTGCGGGGGGCAGGGCGCTGCTGGCATCTAGTTGTGAGATCAGGGCTCACTGTCCTGCACCACGCAGAGGCGCCCACACCAAGGACTGGTGGGCGGGTATGTCGGTGTGTGGGTGTGGCGAAACTGTGTTAGAACGGTGACCACTCTTCTCAACAAAGGCACAGGGCGGGGCCAGTGACACAGTAATTCATACACAACAGCGCCAGAATAAACTCTGTGTTTCTCGGACTCAAGGCCTCGTCATGCCCCTGCCCCAGTCCTTGACCCCCGGCAAGTGCGCGCATGTTCTTCCGGGCTTGTTTTCTCCTTATGCCGATGTGTACTCACATGTGCACACTCTGTTCCGTAGCTTGTCCTTATGACACATCATATACATGTCGCCACGTCGGAGTGTGCTTTGGTAAACGCACTCTTCCTCTGGGTGGGTGGACAGATGCTGGGGACAGGCCCTTCCGTCGTGGTCGACCAGCAGTCATGCAGCACTGCCCCTTCGTGTCTCAGCCTGTTTCCTTCAGGTCTCACCAATGAGGAGGAGCCAGGAGGTGGCCCTTAGACGGGACCATGTGGTCACAGGGCCCCTCTCCCCATGCCCAGTCCAGGGTCTGTCCTCCCGGCTGTTCTGCATGCATCACAGGGACGTGGTCTTCACGCAGCCCCGTGACTTCACACCGTGTGAGCTGGTGGTCTGTTTGTGCTGGGAGGCTGAGGGGATGTGAACGATTTCAGAAAAGATGGGCAGTGGGTGAAATGGAAAGCGTTTTTCTAGAATGAAAGTGTGTGTGTACGGCGGGAGGAAACTGAGTCAGAACTAAGCACGGATGTGCCTAAGTGGTACCCGGACCCACCAACTGGAGTTTTATGGATGTTTTTGAAGGGAGCTGCAGTGACTAGGTTCGTACTTTGTACCCAACCCGCTTTGTGCAGGTAACCACTTATGATAAATATGCAAAATAACTAAAAATGTATCACTGCATCAGTGTCTTAGACCATACTCTGAGGACTCCTGGGAGCTGAAGATCCCTTTAGAAATTAGACTCGGCATTTGGCAGACAGTGGGTGCTCAGTGACTGTAAGTCCTGGTAAGCAGAGGAACGGAGAGGAGCGGGGGGAATGGCCCGGGGCCACTGGGGCAGCGCCGCAGGCAGGAGGGGCGGGACCCGGGAGGATGTGCGCTTCCGCGGCTGTTCACGCCCTCTGCTAAAGCTGTGCACACTGCACCCTGAGACCCGGCGGCTCCGCTCCCCAGCCGGCCACCAGCAGAAACGCAGGCGCACCTACCAGCCGTGGAGCGTGCGGCAGAATGGTGCCGGAAGCAGCTCTTCCTAACAGCCCCAGCCGGAGACCGCGCAGGCGTCCGTCGGCAGGGGAAGAGACGGATGAGTCAAACGCTATTTTCCAAAGTTGCGCTGATGAAGTACAGGGTCCGGCACAAATAACGCCCCTTTGTAATTGCAAAACCTTTTATTAAAAAATCGTCAGTATGTAATTCTGTGACATAACAATGTTACACTCAAGCACACCATGTGACATTTTAGGTGAAATGTTCAAATAGCTACCCATCTTGTGCGAGACATTCACTTACCCTGCCAGGCACGCTCAAGCCTTCCTTCTGCCGGACCCTGTATTTCAAAACACAAAAGGTACAAGAAAGACAGGCATTCTAGTTTCTACCACCTACGTTTAACAAAGGTGAACATTTTGCCAAATTTGTCTTTTTTAGGGTTTTTTTTTTAAATCTAAGAACTGGAACCCTCTGGTGGCCTGTCTTCTCCGAGCTGGGTGCGTGATCTGAAGGCAGTGACACGTGGGCGTGGGGTGCCCGGGGCTCTCTGGGCACACCCTCTCCTTAGGGAGCCAGTGACCTGTCCCTGGCACCTGAGCAGCTGGCAGTCCCTTCAGAGGACCCTGGGCTCGGGTCCGCATCCCCAGAGGTGGGAGAGAAGGGGGTCATACCTGTCACCTGCCCTCCTCGCTGGCAAACACCAGCCCTTGCCTTCCTGCTCTTCGGGGGTGTGCCTCTTTTGTTGGAAAATGACTGAGTCTGGCTTTCCCCATCAGGGTGGGCTGGGAGACCACGGCTCTCCTGGGGTGAGAGGGGGCTGGGTGTTTCTCGTGACTGCTGGACGTGTCAGCGCCCCCTCCCCCCGGTTCCCTGCACTTGTCCATCCGAGCTCATCGGGACTCAGGCAACCGTCCCGAGACAACCTCGAGTCCGGATTCTGTCAGAAGAGCCATCGGCAAACGTCTGCCGCTTAGTTGGCATTAGCGACCCTTCCGGCCCACTTCCTGTGGCTGTCCTGCTACAGGCCTGTCCGAGGCCGCGGTGAGCCCTGCTCCCCCTTTACCGAGGGCTCCCTCCGAGCCGGGCGTCGGCCTGTTGCAGCCCCTCCTTGCGATTGCCCAGGAGGTGGGTACTGTCCGTCCGTCTCTGAAATTGGGGAAACAGGGTTGGAGAGTGTTGTTCGGTTGCCGAGGGCCACGCCGTGTGTGGCAGCGCTGTGGTTCAAACCTTGGCTCCAGCGCCAAGCCCGTGAGCAGTCACTGGCTGAGGGGCGCTTGCTGTTGTGTTTTGCGCTCCCGGAGTCACAAAGGAGGGGTGCAGGGGTGGGGACTATTGGCCAGCCCTTCCCAGTGCCGTCTGATGTGGCTTCCTCTGTGGTCTGAGCTGGCCGGAGGGCGGCTGCTCCCATCATGGACGAGGGCTCTGCAGGACTGGACGCGGGCCCCGGGTCTTTTGAAAGCACACCCCTGCCTTCTGCCCTGGGCTTCGCCATGGTCTGCCCACCTTGGTTGGCCTTCAGCCTGGCACTGACCGTCAGGCCGTTTCCATCATTTCCCGAGGAGTGGTGGTGCTACCTGCTGTCACTTGTCAGACATGGAGGACCACCTCGGGGTGCATCTTCTGCAGATTCTTGGAAGTACACACCCTTTAAATGCATATTTGTTTGGTCACAGCAGTGCTTTATGACATGAAGTAAAACATTTCTGTTAAAGATTATTTACACATAAGTCTTTATTTTTGGTGTCCTGGTCAAGAGGTGTGTTTGGTAACTGAAGTGGGGGCCGAGAGTGGAGTTTGCAGGTGTTGTCACACTTGCTGGCGTCATCGCAACCAACAGCTAACGTCAGGTGTTCTGCTTGCTCTGAGGTGGCAGCTGCTCCCTGGTGGTTACCTGTGAAAGGCGCTGACTGGAGACACCCCGAGGGGCCCGACTCGACTATCCTGCACAGGTGAGCCGCCGGGCCCTCCCCTGGGTCCCGCAGTCCATCCCAGAGCAGGTGCCTGGGCTGCTGGGAAGGGGCTCAGCGCTATCCTGGCCTGGAAACAGCTGAGCTGGTTCACAGGAAACTGAGTGGCAGGAAGCAGCACGTTTGCGTAAAGGCCCGGACACTGCTCCTGGCTCGTAGGAGGCTCTCCTCGGTGGGCTCTTCCCTCCTTGTTTGTCCTGTCGAAAAGTTGCCTCTTGTAGGTTTTCTTCCCCTTTGGCAGGACGGTGGCCAGTCCTGTGACACGTTTAATCATTGCCACCTGTCCCCCGCTCCTCCCCCGAGTGGTCAGTAAGAAGGCAGACTGCGGACAAGCGGTGTGTCCAGCCAGGTCGCCTCCGTAGAAGCAAAGCCCCCGGCTCCGGGGTCCTGTCCCCTCCGGTCCTACACTGACGCACGCTGCCATGTGACTGCACGCCGCGGAGCGGCAAGTCAGTCAGCAAGTCCCGGGGGTGGCAGGGAGCCAGTTTTCTGAGCCAGAAGCGGACTAGTGCTCTTGCCTTGGGGGAGGCAGGCGTGGGCCAGGCTCAGCGTCTCGCAGCCCAGGAGTCTGCCCCGCTGAGCTGCTTCCTCAGGTGGGACTTCGAGTCTCTACTTCTGCCAACGTCCCTGGCTCTCGCCCTCCTTGCCAGGGAGCTGGGCGTCCGTGGAGCTCAGCCGCGGGGCCACAGCCCCTTGACAAGTGGCAGACGTCCTTCAGAGCCTGAGGCGGCGCCTCTGCTGTGGAAATGGGACCCTGGGGCATCTCGGGGGGCTGGGCCTCTTGGCTCCCAACGAACATCTTTCTCGAATTTAGCAGCAGAAGAAAAAGCTGCGGGGAGAAGGGAAACCCAGAGGGATGCATTTTACCCACCGAGCCCATCTTCTGAGAGAGTGGACGTCCTCTCAGTCCACTTACAGTGACTGGCCCCTAACAGGACTCAGAAGGCACTTTGGTGGCGGAAGGCGCTTGCGGCCTGTCACAGTAGGGAGTTCAGAGTAGCACAAGGAATCGACCAGGAAGGCGGAGCCCCCTGGAAACCCAGCGGACAGGGAATCGAGGTTCTCTGGTGCTGGGTGAACACCCGTATCCTCTTAATCTCAAACTTTCCTAGGCTTCCTACCGCCCCTACACCCTTAGAAAAAAGAAAGACTTGCTGGCCTTGTCTAGAGTGAGTCAGAGTAGCTGCTAGCTGTGGTGCAAGGACACAGAGTCAAGGCCAGGAGTCACGGGCCGGGCTCCGTGGGCACAAGTGCCGAGACAGCTCAGCGTCCAGAGAGCTTGCTGTGGAGGAGGCCCACAGGGCGGCCGGACAGGCCAGGGGCATGGGACTGGGCAGACGGGGCAGCCAAGGCCGTGTGGTGGGCCCAAGGGGTCCCAGCAGGGGCTCTGGGCTCTTGCGGCCCCCGGGATCGAACTGCAGTGGCCAGGATGGCGGGGCCTGCCCCCCGCTGTGGTTAGTCCGCCCTTGGTGGCCCTGAGCTGGCCCTCTGCGGCTGCGGGTGTCTGGAGGTGCCGACACCCCAACACCTGGAGCACCGCTTCCTTCGGGGGGAGCTGGGGCCCTCCCCACCCACCGCCCAGCTGTGGCTGTGGGGTGCAGGCCTGCTGCCAGGTAAAGCTGTGTTGGGAGTATACTTCTAAGAGGGCTTGTCACCCCTTTGGGGCCCTGGGTGTGGGATCTCGTGGTGGAAGGTGACAGGTGTGGCTCGCCTGGGGCTTGAGGTGGGGACCAGGACCATGTCAGCGTCACCTAGGGAGCTAAGGCGACCGGGCGCCTTGCTGAAGCTGGTTCCCGTGCCCTGACTCTACCCATGTCTCCCCTCACTCCCGTCCTCAGGCCAGACCACCCGGTGCTCCACGTCTCCTGGAACGACGCTGCGGCCTACTGCGCCTGGGCCGGAAAGCGCCTGCCCACCGAGGCCGAGTGGGAGTACAGCTGCCGGGGGGGCCTGCACGACAGGTACTGGGGGCCCACCTTGCCCCGCCCTGTGCTGACCTTTTCTAAGCCTCGTTCTGGTTGGAGTCGGTCACACAGCCACACCTCTTTCGTCCTGGGCTTTCCTCATGGCCATGGAGTTGCTTAGCAACATGACCAGTGAGTCGCCAAGTGTCAGGTGGGGTGGCCTTCCTGTGGTCCCCAGGCGACCCCGGCAGGTCGGGCCCCAGGGTAGCGCAGCCTCCTTGGGGCTCTGGGGCTCTCCTCTCACCCGAGCCTGCTCCTCAAGCAGCAGCACTTTGCTTCTGGAGCGGCCGGGCAGGAACTCCCGTCGGGGCCACACCCAGGACAGGCCCCCTAGCATAGCGAAGCCGTATGCGCACGTGCGGCCTGCCGGTGGCCCACCACGCTGCTGCGTGAGTCCGGGCGAGGTTGGCGCCCCGGCCCCCTGGAAGCCCTTTGAGTTCTGCGGTTTCTCCCGGCCTCCTGAGCTCTGCGGAGACTGAGGCTTTGGGGAACTTGATGTGAGCTCTCTATGCAGAAGTTAAAACATCCTGGTTGAAAGCTCTATTGTTTTACACATTCGTAGTTTAAAACCACTTAGCTCGCTCGGTGCAAGCAAGCAGCATTCCCGTGTCCGCTGTCCTCAGTGGCGGTCCGGGGACCTGGGCCTGGGACGGGCTGACACTGTGTCTCCTCCGACAGGCTGTTCCCCTGGGGCAACAAACTGCAGCCCAAAGGCCAGCATTACGCCAACATCTGGCAGGGCGAGTTTCCTGTGACCAACACCGGCGAGGACGGCTTCCGAGGCACCGCGCCTGTGAGTAGTGTGGCTGCGGGCGGTGGCGGCGGCTCCGAGAAATGGGGAGCGAGGAGGGGTTGGTGCCTGTCGGGCTCTGCTGCCCTGTGTTCCCCCCGCCCCTCACCGCACAGAGTGAACGCTCGTAGTTAGCCAGGCAGCTTTTTGTAGCGCAGCTTCCGGTTCGACTCGAGGATACTCACTGTAGAAGCTTTGGGAAAATGAGAAGAGGATAAGGGAGAGAATTCAAAGGCCCTGGATTTGCCCACCTCACCCATGAGCACCTGGGGCGTCTCCTCCCGTTTCCTGTTAGTGATGCTGACGGTGGCTAGCGGCCCGTGAGCACTGGCCGGGTGCCGGGTGTGGCGCTGAGTCATTGGCGTGAATGATCTCGTTTGGTGTGGGCGCAGATCCGGGGGGCGGGCACCATTGCCCCCGTGTCCCAGGTGAGCCACTGGAAGGCAGCCTCGCTGGAAGGTGAGCAAGGCCGGTTGTGTCTAAAGCCCACGCCCTCATCTGGCAGAAATGCCAGCGTCGGCATTTCTGGGGCAGAGGTTCCTGCACATTCTCCCCTGTGGCTTTTGGGTGATACTGAGTACAGTCCTTGAAACCCTGTGTTTCCCTGGTGGGCATCAGGAGCGTTTTCTCTTTCGGGAGCAGTTCTGCGCACACACGTGCTCTTTCGGCCCCCGTCGGCTAGCTTGCCGTTGAAGCACACCCTGGTGTGTTTACCACTTCCCGTCGCGAATTCAGGTCGTACCTGCTCCTTTTGCTAAACACGGCAGCAATGACTATCTTATTTATAAACGTCCAGTTGTAGCTCTGGTAATATTTTTAAGATGGATTCCCAGCAGGGAAGTTCGTGAGTCGAAGACTAGAACACTTTCTTGATAAGGTACCTGGATCTGTGGCTAAAGTGTTTTCTGGAATTGCGTGTCTGGGGTCCTTTCTCACTGCTGCTCTTTTGCCGGCAAAACCATGTGCTAATGGAGCAGGTTTGAAAACAGTCCCTTTTCTCTTAACGCGGTGAGGACAGCCCTTGTGGTGGGAAACAGCCCATTCCTGGGCTCATTGTTACCAAGAAGGATTTTCTTTCACTGACCTTACAAGTAGTTGTCACTTTTGAATATTTGTATTTTTGTTTCACACAAAAATAATTCTTCAAAAATTTATTTATAAATGTGACCTAGATACGTTACTTGGAACAGGACCAAATGATTCCAAAATTTCAACTGAAGTCATAAGCCAATAATAAATGCGTATCTTACGTGTAGTATTATACGCGAGACACTTCGGAAAAGGTGAAGAGCCAGGAGACTCTTGACCTACCAGAAATTTAAAAATATTTTGTGCTGTAGTGCTTAAAGCATTATAGCTTTATTTCGGGCAGAATTAAAAAATAAATTGCACGAGAATATATAGCCAAGTGCATGTGTGTGTCACGTGCGATGCCACGTGGGACCGCTGCCAGCCCGCGGGGAGGGCTGCTCAGTTGGGGAGCCCCAGGCCCCTCAGGCCATGGGCAGGGGGCCCCTGGTGAGAGCCGGCGCCCTCGCAGCCGCCCCCGTTCACTCCAAAACGCTTGGGCGCATCCTGGGGACTGAAGGACCCCCCTCAGACTCCGCCTGGGCAAGAAGCCGGCCGGTGCTCCTGGCACTTTGGGTCAGCACTTTGCCTAAGGCGCCGGGCTGAGGGTGCTCACGGGGCCTCTGGGATGGGCAGCAGGACATTGGTCATCACCTGTCACCCGTGCACAGGAGTAGGCAGCAGCTCCCCATGGCCCCCCAGTCTGCGCCGGGTGGCGCTGGCCCATTGGGTCTGTGCCCGGCTCCCTGAGACAGGCGCACCCCGGCGAGTCCGGTGTGAGCGGGGCCGCAGCAGCCCGCAGGCCCCTCGTGGGTGCCGGGCACGAGGGCGGGGCCACTGCGGGTGGCCCTGAGGCCCGAGGACCCGTTGCCTGAGCCCCTGCCAGTGTTGGCGGGGGCCCATGCTGGCTGCTGGGAGCCCCTTGCCCTGCCCACTCCCGCCCAGATGCAGCCCTTCCTCCGAGGCTTCTCAGCCCTGGGTGCTCCAGCCCGGTTCCCTCTCTGTTTTCCCTGAACAAATTAACTTTTTCTTTTCCTTCCTGTGCCTTCCAGCTATTATCTCCTACTCCCCCAGATCTTCTCCAGATCCCTGAAAGAATAACCTGTGCCAGTGACCTTACCTCCTTTACGTCCCTCTGGCCTTTGAACTCTGACCTCGATTCGGTCTGCCCAGACACCCACCCTTGCGGAGGAGGGCACGCCCGCAGCCAGAAACCGCTCTTCCGGGGAATCCTGTGGCCTTTGCCTCCATTCTCTTCCCACTTGCTTTTCCCTGCTTATCCCACTCTGCCTTTTAGAATTGATTTAAAAAATTTTTTTGGTAAATTCTCCTGTTGTCCCTCGTTAAGCCATCTGAGGGCCGTGTCACTGAGCTCCTTCCTGCCTCTAGTGCACATGTGTGGAGTTAACGAACACCCCACCGCGCAGGGTGCACGGTGAGGGCGGAGGGCCCTGCAGAACGGGAGCCCCCGCAGCCTCCCATCTCGCCCAGGTGAGCTCTTGGAGCACCTTCCCAACCTCGAACCGCCCAAGTTTCCGACACTTCCATAGTCACGTCCAGACCTGGAACCTGAAGCCAAACAGAAAGGAATTTCAGTTTATTCGTTCCTTTGGTCCTACTGCGGTAGTGTAGGGAAAAGATTAAATAAACAAACAAACAAAAAATCCAAGGATAACTTGATTTTTTTAAAGTTGAAAGAATGAAAATTTTGGTTTGAGATTTTTCATTTAAAAATGTTGAAAAAAAATTTAAGTCCCTAAAAGAGAAAAACTGTCCTGCACTTGCTTTGTTCAGTTGAAGTTTCTCTCACCCCCTCACTTCCCCCTCTTATAAAAACATCGAGTTGTGGCTCTGAGCCTGTGATGGGGTGTGGCCGACTGACCTGCCTTTGACCGTGACGTCATTGCTTGCTGCAGAGCCTGGACAGTTTTCCCCACAATTCCAGAGACAGTGAACACAGTTTCTTTATCAAAGGAGGCCCCCTCAGTGTTTGGGTGATAATGGCCTGGGCTTAAAGGTTAGAATCAGGGGTGTCCAAACTGTGGCGTCTCTGGGCCACACATTAAATGCACTGAGACACAGAATCACAAAAATCTCATAATGCTCTAAGTAAATTTATGATTTTTGTGTGGGCTGCATTCACAGCCATCCTGGGCTGCATGTGGCCCATGGACCGCAGGCTGGACATCCCTGGGTTAGATGCTGAGTTGGGGGGTGCGGTGGGGTCAGAACAGTGTCAGCATGTGGATCTCTCGGCGCTGAAGGACCTTATGTGGCCAGTGCAGCTCTGCTCTGATGATGAGACTTACGTTGAGTCGAAGGTAGTGCTTTTGTTATGCTTTTGAGGGTCTAATTATCATCTCCTCCCCCCCATCAAATACAACAGTACTTTTGAACTATTTTCATCTTATGCACATGGAAACTAATTACTAAAATTCTGTGGCACACCAACAAAAGCATTTTTTGCCCATCTGACCAAAAAAAAGGGTATAATTTTGATTCACTCACACCGTACGGCTAGTGTGTTGGCTGTCATCATTCTGTAATGTGACGATCTAAGGGAAAGAGGCCAGTGCCCCTGACTCCGTAGTCAGGCATTGCATGCTGAGATATAGATTTGATTTATGATCCGTATTTCTCTATTACGAATGATTTTGCTGGCTTTCCTACCATGTGATAGGGATAAACTCCCCTTAGATTTCTAAATTCCTCTCGAGAGCTCAAAGCTGAAAAACATCTCTCTCTTAATTTTTTTATTTTTACGTTGGTCAAATTGTATTTTGACTGCTGGGATGAAAAGTAATACTCAGACTTCGAAGTTACAGCTCTTAGCGCATTTCTGCACCAGCGCGGTTTCCTCACGAAGCAAGCAGCACGACAGCGTTTTCCCTGTGTGGTTGCAGGTGGCCTCCTTCCCCCCCAACGGTTACGGCTTGTACGACATGGTCGGGAACGTGTGGGAGTGGACCTCTGACTGGTGGACCGTGTACCATTCTGCCGAAGATGCACGTAACCCAGTGAGTAGCACCCACGGCACGTTCCGTCCCCTGAGCAAGAACTTCCTGTGGTTCTCAGGGGTGTTTCTGTGCTCTTGGAATTAACCTTGGAATTTCCATGGAGGGATCCGGAGTAGTGTCTTACGTCAGCGTGAAAGCAGCACGTGAAGGTATCGGGAGCATTCTGTGCTGCTGGATTGAGATGGGATGATACCGGGAGGGACTCTGCCCGTCACAGTTTCTGTTCCATCTAAGGGACTGTGCAAAATCCATCGGTATTTTATTAATACCTAGTGGGATCTGCAGGGTGGTATTTATTAGGCAGCAAGTTGCCCGGATTGTAATTGGTTGAGGTATTAATTCAGAGCCGAAAGTGGGTGCTTCCTGGTTGGAGGCTGCGTCATTTGGTGGTGATTTCCTGAACTCGGCCGTGTGTCAGTTCAGTCCGTCATGCACTGTGGGCATCTTAGACAACCACGTTTGTCTAAGCCATCCCTGTTCGGTAAGGGAAAAGGTTCAGGGCAGCTGGTGTACTCCCTGCTTCTAGAACCAAGATCTCCCAGTAGAGCCAACAAAAAATGAGACACTACACTGGTATTCTTTCAACAGAACGTCTCTGAATGTTTTTTGCTGTGTGAACAGATTGGGGGAAAAAATACTGCGTATAAATCCTATCTCTAGCAAACTAGATATTCATGTCAGGTCGAAGGTTGTGTATTTATGCCAAATCCAGTTTGACTGGGAACTCGATGTGCTTAGTTTTAAACCTTAACGTTTTGAAAAGGCACCAGAGAGAATGATAAAGAAAAGTAATTCTTTCATCTCTTCGCACTGGAGTCAGACAGCTCAGAGCAATTGAAGGCACTGGCTGGCCCTGTGCCCTGGGCCATCATTTGGAAAGTGGGGGTCATTTTTTGGGTGCACTTGGCTTCCTCTTCACAGCATAACCTGGGGGCTGCTCACCAATAACCCGGGGACATGGGCCTCCTTTCTCGGGTGCAGTTGAAAAGCCAGGTTCTTCACAAACTGCCATTTCTGCCTCATTTTCTGTGTACCTCCTGGCAGGGCCAGTGGAAAGAGTGGTCAAAGACCACTCCTGTCTTCAAAATGAAAACAAGGCTGTGAAAGTCTGGCCAGGTGCGTGGTGGGGAGAAGCCATTCTAGCCTGGCACCATGTGACTTGGCTGTGCCGTTGGAGTCAGAAATAGAACTTTCCCCTCAGATAACGCACCTGCCTGTTTGGGGGGGATGTGCCGGCTCCGGGAGGCTGGCGGGTTGTGAATGCCTCTGACCACCTGATGTGGAGGGAGGGCTTTCAGCTTTCAGTGTCATAACTGCTCGCGCTTCTTCTAGGGATTTACAGAAAAACTCAGGTTGTTTTCACTGGTTCCAGGCTCTTTCTTGGAAGTTGTTCTTGCTCTGCAGATCGTTCTCATGTAAGGTTTCTCTTTGTCACGGTGGCCTCATCGGCTTCCTGATTTGACTGGGAAACAACTCAGCAACGTCGAGCACTCAACCCCAGCTCCCTAGGAAACTCGTGCTCGCCGTTTAGCTCGTCCCAGATTCTCTTCGTTCGCAGCGTCGCTGCGTGCAGGGGAGCCACGGTTGTCGCTTGGCCGGGTCACTGCGCCAGCCTCCCAGCCGGGCCCCCGCCTTCACGCCCTCTGCCCTGTCGCAGCCAGGGCCACCTCACAAGGAGTGGACCGGGCCCGACCCCGTCGCGCCTGTTTGGAGCCCGTCACCGGCTTCTTGGCGCCTGGAGAGGCACAAACGCCTGGACGCGGCGTGCGGGGGCTGCGGCTGCTTAGCCCTCGCTGATTTCCCTTTCCCCCAACATTTAATTATCAAGTGTTCTCAAAGTTCAGAAAAGTATAGAAAATAGTATAACGTGCCTATCACGTAGATTTCACATATTTTAACAGTTTACTATATTTACTGTATTTCTTTCAACCAAAGAAAAAGAGCCCAAAAAGCTCCTTGAGTCAGCCCTTGGCATTGCTGGAACTTTTTCCTTAGGCCCCCGCCCAGCGCTGTCCCGCCGTGGTTTTCTGGGTGCCCGCGCCGGACAGCTGTGATGTCCGGCTGCGACCGTGCGGCCGGCTTCGCTCTCCTGCTGCCCTCTGCACGTGGGGCGCTTCCTCCGACGGGGGCGGGGGGGTGGCGGCGAGTCATGCCTGCAGCTTCTTAGATCTCGAGGTTTTAAATTAGGTTCTTGTCCTTCTTACCTTCCTAGTTTCTTATTTTTTACCAAATTGTCCTTAAAGGTTACTGATTTGGCATGTCTGTTTTTGTGCCTAGCATTCGACTTGCCAACAAACTGGGAGGTTGTGCGGCTGTCCGTTTCTGTAGCTTTACCCTTCCTGACCCCCGTCACGGCGTGACTCATCTGTTCTTTCCTTCAGGACCTGGAAATAAAGCCATGTTACCGAGAAGAGAAAAACAGACCAGTTCAATCATCTTTTTTTTACCGGATTATTCTGGGGATTCTTTAATGTGGATATGTGGACAGATTTATAATAGGTATACACATGTCCACACGTGTGATTTCCGTACACATCAGTACACACTTTTATCCCATCGGCAAAATCTCATGGCAGCCTGCTGAACGCCAGACTTGTGTGCTGGGTTCTGGGAACCACACGCACGATCCCCTTGGCCTCCCGGAGTTGGCAGCTGCCAGGGAATCGAGCCAACAGCGCTAGTCCCACACGTGTGCACATGTGTGTCTCACGTGTCAGGAGGGAGCAGAGCTGATGCTTAGGAGCGTTCAGTGTTGGAACTGGGCCTGGTTCCCCGCTCAGCCACCGTCTGTGTAATGCGGGGCGGGTTGCCTGACCTCTCATCAGCCACTCGTTTGTACCTGAGCCAGTGGTCATGCCTGTTGTGGGGTGTGGCGAGGTTTCGAGGGGGTGCACGAGGAAAGTGCTGCGTGGGCCGGCTGGGGTGCACTAAGCACCCGATGAATCTTTATTATGACGACTGTGTCTTATCTGCGATGCAAACAAAATGCCGCAAACCGGCGAGCTGCGAGCGACCCCTCACCCTGGGCTCTTCTCCGTGCAGACACGCGTTCTAGGCCTCTTCAGGGGTATGGAGAGGACGCGAGCCACCTGCTAGTGTGCCATTCCACTTTGTCCTGTGGCCCGTCCCCACTTCCTGCTCGCACACAGAAGTGAACGGCACTTCTCGCGACGCGGCAGGGCTCACGGAATCGGGCACTTACCTCTTGTCCACTTTCACGGTGTCTGAAATTAAATCATGGCAGTTTCCATGCATTCTCTGGAAACAACCAACGACAAATACCATTTGGTATATAAGCTAATTGCTTCTCCTCTCCTAACTTGCTAATGAGTTGTCACTGAGGGACACAGACGGCTGTGAGTGCTGAGAATGTGACACATGAAATCCCTATTTTTCTCACTTTACACCACGCTTAACGGCCTCCCTGGCTTCGCGACAGGGCTGAGCTGTTTGGCGCCGTGACTCGAGGTGGGAGAGGGGTCCTGGGGCGGACCTCCCGCACTTGGAGGCTGTGCCCTGGGACACTGGACGCTCGGTTGTAGTTGACCCAGACGTTACCTTTCTTTAGGGTGGTGCTGCCACGTGTACCACATGTGGTTTAGGATGAAACAAACCGATTTCTCTATGGGTTAGAATTACTCCGTCTGGGACTGGACGGACTGTGAATGATATTTCGTGCTGAACATCAGCACTTTACGGTTTCTGAATTTAAAGGGCCACCCACGTGACTTGGCAACAAGTCCCCTTTAGCAGTGCACAGCTACCACCGGTTGATGAGAACATTAGGTTTTTTTTTTTAATCAATAATTATTTTTTATCTTGATTTTTAACTTAAATTGTATTGTTCAATTACAGTTTTCATTCAGTATTGTTTTGTGTTAGTTTCTGGTGTACAGCATAGTGGTTAGACAGTCATGCACCTTACGAAGTGACCCCCGACGTTTCCAGTGCCCACCTGACACCATACATAGTTATTACAGCATCGACGGGTTCCCTGGGCTGCACTTCACATCCTGTGGCTACTCTGTCACCGCAGTCTGTCCTCACTCCCGTCACCTCATTCACCAGCCCCCTGGCCCCCTCTCCCCTGTGGCAGCCATCAGTCAGGTCCCCGTATCTAGGAATCCACCTCAGCTGTGCTCATTCATTTATTTTGTTCTTCAGATCTCACTTAGAAGTAAAATCGCATGATACTGATTGTTCTCTGACTGACTTATTTCACTGAGCATAACACCCGCCCCAGGCCCACCGGTGCCCTTGCAAGTGGAAAGGTGGCGTCGCTCTGCTCGGGGCCACGCAGTGTCCGCCGTGGGTTCTGGCATCCGCGTGGGGGAGGGGCAGACAGCGCAGCCTCTTTGGGAGGCCGGGGGCAGGAGGAGGCGGCACTCAGACACGGCTGCCTGTGGCTTCTTGTGGTGCCTTAACCTGCAGTAACAGACTCGATCACGGAGCACAGTGCCCCCTTGGGGCGGGGCGCTCCTTCCTTTAACAGACTGGGGTGGAGACAGTTCTTCCCTGTACCAGCGTCCTAGGGCGGCCGTAGCAAATCACTGCAAACTTGGTGGCTTGAAACAGCAGACGTTTCTTCCCTCATAGCCCTGGAGGCCTGAAGTCCGAACTGGAGGCTCCGGCAGGGCCGCGCTCCCACTGGAGTCTCCAGGGAGGACCCTTCCTGCCTGCTCTGGCTTGGGCCCTTCCCGGGCTCCCTGGGCTGGCGGCTGCGTCACCCCTACTGTGGCCCCCCCTTCACCTGGCTGCTCTGTGTGCCTCTGAGGCCTCCCCCTGTTACCAGGACACCAGCCACCGGCTTCACGGCCACCGTGGTCCAGTCTGACCCTGTCTTAACCCCGAGCGCCGCGCCACTGCGCCCGTTTCCAGGCCGCGTCCTGAGCCTCTGCGCGAGTGTGTCTGAGGGGCCTCTGTTCGCCCTGACACGCCCTCTTAGAGATTTTTCTGCTTTTGGCCAAATGGGAAACATTGCCCGCAGTCGTGGCTGCTGCTGCCTCGGGTGGTTTTCTGGCAAATGCAGCTTTACTCGTCCGACCCAGGCTCACGGCCCTGTGAGCAGAGGACTGTGGAAACCCCGTGCTCTGTATCTGTGCTATGATGGGGGCTACATGACCTTACATTTGTCAGAACGCGTCAGAAGTGCGCATTGAAGAAGGTTAAAAAGGTTACTGCGTGAAAATTATACCTTAATAAACCTGACCTAAGATTTTGAAGACGCAAAGCAAATCCCTTCCTGCCGTCAGCCAGGAGCTTACAGGCGTCACGCAGTAGGACTGTGAACGTGGAATTAGGTGATTCAGAGTGGCCAGTCCAGTGGGGGGCCGGCTAGGGGGCAGGGTAGCGGCGATGAGCAGGAGCAGGAGCGGGGGCTGCACTGGGTGAGGAAGGCTGCAGGGCAGAGGGGCGGGGATGGACCTCGGGATGGTGGCAATGAGGGGCAGGCGTCGGGAGGGTGTGGGGTGTGGGCGTGAGGCCGGGGAGGACGTGCAAGGGGGTGTCTGGGCCACCACGGGGGACCACTGGGCAAGGGCCGCTTGCAGTCTGGACTCACGAGCTCTCTTCCTCCACAGACGGGCCCCCCCTCTGGGAGAGACCGGGTGAAGAAAGGCGGCTCCTACATGTGCCATCAGGTAGGCCAGCTCGCTGAGCCCTGTGTTGGTGCCCTGCTGGCGGCCCTGTGGGTCCACGGCGACCCGCAGCCCCACGACGCCCCGCCTGCTTCTGCAAGCACAGGCCTGACCCCACCGAAACCAGAAAAAAAGCCGGGGCACGGGCGTGGGGTGCTGTGGCACCAGAAGCAGACATCGTGAATGACCCGTTGTCAGCCTGGTCCACCTGTTGAATTTTGACCCTTCGAGAGACCGGGTGCCATGTACCAGGGCGGGGCCCTCGCCTCTCAGCGTGAGAGCCTGGGACACAGCCTTGACCGACGCCAGGCCCCTGCGGCGTCTGCTCCCCTGCGTAGGCTGGGGGAGAGCCATGAGAGGGTGGGCTGGGTGTCGGGGGCGGAAACATCCGCGTGTGCCCTGTGTGGGGCGTGTGCTTTGTGGAATGCGTGTCGGCCCCTGGAGTGCCTGTGCTCCGTGGGCTCCGGGGTCACCGCCAGAGCGGGCTGTTGCTGGTCGGGCAGAGTGACTCAGTGTTTTCGGAGCGACCACTGTCAGGAGTGTGGCATTGGACGCCACTTCTTGCCCTTCTCCGTTAGATTCTGTATTTCAGTGCTGCCAGCACTTCAGCGTCTGTCTTTCTGCCCCCGCGCAAAGATGACATTTTGCAGATTGGTATTACAGGAAGCTTACCATGGTAATTCGTTCAGTCCAGGCCGTTAGAGATGTAAAACAGCCTGTGAAGGCTCCAAACTGAGCTACTAATTTGATGATGGCAGTGTTGTCAAACTCCGCCCTAACGCAGTGGTTCTCTGACTTCAGTGCATATTAGAATCATCTGGAACCTATAAAAATGCTGACGCCTGGCTACCTCTCGCCTCATTCTGGTTTGGCTTCTCGGGAGCATACCCGGGGCACCAGGCTTTTAACGCTGTCAAGGCGAAGATAACACAGAGCCGAGTCTAGGACCCCCCGGCGTGAAGAAGCCTCCCCCCGACCCCCGGAGATGGTCTGTGCGCGTCTGTCGGCCTGTGTGTCTTCCGCGCCCCTTCGAGTTTTTAATCCACTTATTTAGATAGAAGTTCATGGAGTTGAGTTCACTTTCTGCTTTGCACCTACATTTATAAGAAAATGTGGACAAATTTATCTTTAAAATTCTAATTTTAATTTTTAAATTAAAAACAATGTCCCAGGTCATCCCAGTACTTTTAAATATTTACATACACATCAGTCTTTAGTCACAGATTTTTTTCTGCAATTCAAACGGTGACTACAAGAACATCTGAATCCTCTTGTCGGGGAAGCAGACTTCTACGAAAGCCGGATGAATCTCTCTTTGCTTGGTAGTATCTTGAAACCTTAATTACCACCCAGCCTGTCTCTGACACATGGTGCTTTTCTTAATTGGCAGTTGAGTTACTCTGGAAGAACTGAGGGCCAGAGACTTTTGCTCAAACAGGGAAGATGGAGCCCATGGGAACGGTGTAGGCGCGAGCGCTAAGACAGCCCCGCGCACGCGGCCGTGTCTGCTTTCACGGTGCAGTTGCTCCGCTTACTTCGCATTCGCATTTTATAGGCTTCCTAGTTTATTCTTTCGAAATACAGTTTAATATTTGTTTTGAATAAGTACATTTAGGCGGTGCAATTGGTATTTGTATATTTATCTTGAAACCTTGTTAAACTCATTGGTTTTTGTATGTTTATCTTGAAACCTTGTTAAACTCATCTGTACTAATAGTGTTTTTGTAGATTCTATTGGACTAGGCAGTGAACATAGGCCATTTTGCCTCTTCCTCCTTAATCTGGATGTCTTTTATGATTTTTTCTTGCCGTGTTGCACTGTCTAGAACCTCCATTGTGGTGTTGAATACAAATGGTAAGAATAGACATTGTTACCTCATTTTCGAGGCAAGGATCTTAAGAGGTTAACATTCAGCTTTTCAGAATTAACTTTGTTAATAGCTGTAGTGTTTTCAAAGATGCCCTTTATGAGTTTGAGGACATTTCCTTCTATTCTTAGTTTTCTGAAGAGTTTTCATTAGAAATGGAAGTGTGCTTTATTTGGCCAGATGCCTTTTCTGTAGCTATTGAGATATTTGTATGGTTTTCTTTCTCAGTCTGTTAATGTGGTGAATTACACTCAGTGATTTTAAATTTTCAAACATTAAGCTATGCTTGCTCTCCTGGAATACATCCATGTAGTTATGATATATTGTCCTTTTTAGTGTATTTTGGATTATTTGCTAAAATGCTAAGCATTTTCGCACTTGTGTTCATGATGGGTGTTGGCCTGTTGTTTTATCTCCTTGTCTGGTGTGGTGTTAGTTTGGTGCTGCGTTCATGGGTTGAATGGGAAAATATTTTCTCATCTTAAATTTCCCGGAGGAGTTTATGTAGAATTATCTGTTTCTTTCTTAAATACAAGGTGGGGCAAAAATAGGTTCACAGTTACTTGTATGGAAAACAGTACAGTAATTAATAAATAATAATACAAGAATAAACTCTGTTTTGCGTACTCACATCTGTAAACCTGCTTTTGTATTGGATAGAATTCCCTTAGGGAAATGATTTGGGCCGTGAGTTGTAACTGTAAATTTAATTTAGTTAATAGCTGCAGCGTTATGCAGATTATCTGTTTCTTCTTGATTACTATCTGGGAGTTTGCATCTTGCAAGGAAATTTTTTCATTTCATCTGAGTTATTGAATTCATGGGCATAACCTTTGCCTTTTCATTGGCTGTTCAGACCATTTCTATTTAATGTGATTATTGATATAGTTGCTTTTTATTTTGACATCTTGATATTTTTCTTTTTGTCTCATCTGTGTTTTGTTCCTATTTCTCTCTCTGTTTTTTACTTTTTTGGGATTAGTATTTTTATCGCTCGATTTCTCCCCTTTGGCTTATACGCTGTAACTCCTTGTTTTACAACTTTAGTGATGTAGTGAGTGTCAATTTAGTCATGCTCCGGGGACAGAGAGCATATTCCAGGAGGGAAGGAGAGACAGGAGAGTGTCACAGTCTGGTTGGAATTACTCTCAGAGCACTGGTCCCTCCCGCCACATCCAAGGTGGCGGCCGTAACTCAATGATGAAGGCGCGGACCCCGGGTGAGGTCGGGGCTGGGTGTCTGTAACTGTCCTTGCTCTTCTGGGACCCCGGGACCGAGCCTTCCAGAGCCTCAGTTCTCACGTTGGTGAAGGGCACACTGTAGATGCACCTGCTGGGAGGTCCTGAGGGCGAACGAATGGACAGGGCATCTGAGTAGGCACGGGGCACGGCGCCTCGCCCAGGGGGAGACTCGGTGGAAGCTGCTGTGGACACCGTCGCCCCTACCGCCGCCTGTTATCCTCGGACGGTTTCCCCTCCGTCTTTGGAATATGGATCCAACTAATGAATTAGCTGGATGGGCAGGGTCCTGGGAATGATTCCTAAGGCACAGGTGAAGACCAATAAAGGAAAGGAAATAAATTTAAAAAGAAGGCAAGAATAATGTTGTAATTCATTTAGAAAAACATCCCCTTGCTTCAAAAGTGGCTGACATTCGACCGTAGGCCGGTGCCAGAGTGCGTGCCTGAAGTCAGTCGATGACAGCTCGTAACTGTTGGAAGTCCCTCCGATGACGCCCAGCTGCAGTAGCGGGGCGAGGCCCGGGGGGAGAGCGAGGCAACGGGCTGCTGGTCAGGGGCACAGGCTCCGGGACGGGGTCCAGAGGCTCTGATTCCAGGTCTGCCGCTCGTCACCCATGGGGCCTGGGCACCCTGGGCCTCAGTTTCTCTTCAGGTGTACAAGTCAGACACGGGGCGTGCAGTGCCTCCTGCAGGGGAAGGCGAAGTGAGTGGATACCTGTGACGGTCTTAGAGCAGTTCACCAGGAAGTGCTCAGAAATACCAGTCGCTGTGCTAGGTGGTTAAATTCATCCCTGTGGGTGGGGGTCTCTGCTCCACCCACAGCAGGGAGGAAAACCCCACCCTCCCTCTGCCATCTACACAAGGCTCTGGAGTCAGCGGCGGATGGGCCACCGGGAGACCTGGTGGCCACCGGTGATTTTCTGCGATGATGTTTATAATGAGCTCCAGTTACCTTGCAGGGGTGTCCAACCTTGTGGCGTCTCTGGGCCACATGGAAGAAGAGTTATCTTGGGCCACACATTAAATACATTGTGACACATAATCACACACACACACAAACCTCATAATGCTTTAAGTAAATTTATGAGTTTGTGTTGGGCCGCATTCACAGCCATCCTGGGCTGCACGCGGCCCGCGGTCCGCAGGCTGGACGCCCCCGCAAGCTTCCCTTTGTCCCTGAAAGCCGCCTTCTCACAGAAGCCCGCTGCGGTCCCACTTGACTTCAGAGCCCCAAGGCAGGTAAGCCATTGTCTCAGGCGGATTGTCCCTGAGTCCAGGATCACATTCTTAGCACAGGTATTGAGATCAGTTTCACACCGTAATTAGCCATTTTGATGAAATGTTCTTAATTAATAAAATGACCCATATTTCAGCCGCTTTAAGATCTAACCTCCCTAATAACCGTTTTCGGTGCTAAAAGTAGACTCGGAATAAGGAGCAGCGAGGACGCTCACAATCAGGCCATTCGCTCCTCAAGCGCACGTCTGTTAGCTGCCCAGTGCTGGGGCTTTACATGGGCTGCTTGCTCCTGAGGGTTTGCCGAGGGACCACGTGCCCTTGGGATGGGGCGGGGGCGCGAGGGTGGTGGCCCAGGCTGCTCCACCCCGGCACATTCCAAGCCTCGCTGTTGGGCCCTTCACCTCCGTGGGGGGCGTGGCAGATCCGAGGGGCTGCCGTGGGCTCGCGAAGGACCAGTCCTTTGTGTGGTCGCTGACTTCAAGCTTTCGTGTTGTGCAAACAAAACATTTTCATTGCATTAAAACTTGTAAAGTCGATAACACATGTAAAAATGAACATAAAATCATTCATTCTGCTTCCTAAAGAGAGCTGTTGTCTGTATTCTACCAGAGTTGTTGGCATACTTTTGTTTTTTCCCTCCCAGAATGGAATTATTCTGTGCGTACCCGGGGGCTTCAAGCCTGGCTGTGGTAAAAATCTCCTGCTGGGCATTGTGGGTCTCTTTGCTGCTGTCCCGCCTGTGTGGTGTGGCATGTGAACAACATCTGGTTGTAAAATAGTGTGTGACGTCACTGGAGAAATAAGTTGCGTGTAGAAACAGGGCAACTAGCAAAGCCCTCAGCCTCTGCCTTGTCACCAGAGAGATCCCTCAACTTCCCATTTGTGTAGAAGGCAGCTTCCCCGTGTAGGCAGCGACCGTCCGTCCATGTGTCCAGCTGCGGGCGGGAGGGCTGCCCTTCCGGAGTGAGGTCACCGAGGCCCGCGGGGGCTGGCCCGTGCTCTCAGTCAGTGAGGAGGCAGGTAGGCGTGGAGTGGCTGGGTGAGACCGAGTCCTGTTCTGCAAGAAGAGTGTCTGCTCGTTGTAAAGCAGCAGTGACAGTACCTTCCACTAGACTCTAGTGCTTTGCTTTTGTGTCTAAAGATAAGGCGGAGCATTTTGACATTATTCCACGAATGGCCCATGTTGCCTCTTAGGGAACAGGCTCTGAGAGGCTTTGCCTGGAGCGAAGCGGCAAGTGGGTGAGAACCCAAGGGGCCTGTCCTTCCTGGGAAGCGCGGAGCCGGGTGCTGGCCACAGTCCCCACTTGCAGAGAGCCCCGCCTCCTCTCTGCTGAGGTAGCTGCCGTGCTGTGCCAGCGTCCTGTCTTGCCACCCACGGCTCCCGCATGTTATCTTTCATCCGCTCTGGGCCGCTCGTCACATTAGCCTGGAACGCCTGTCCTCCCGATCTCTGGGCAGCTCGGGTCCCGACGGGCGCCTCCACAGAGAGGCCTCACGGGCCACCTTATCTAACGGCGGTCCTCCGGTCATGCCAGAAGCAACCTGATCTCCCCGATGCAGGGCCTCCTCTGGCTCGTTCGCATTCTGCCGCGGGTACCCAGGACAGCCCGCAGCGCGCTGTGGCCTCTGAAGGGGCGAAGGCGAAGACGGGGCTCTGACAGCACCGGGCCAGGCCGTGCTGCCCTCTTACCTCGCCTGAACTTTTCCGTTGTCACGTCCTTGATAACATCTCCACTGACACACCTTCTCTTGTCCTCTGAAGCCCAGTGTGTCAGTGCTGCCCCGGCGGCTCCCGGACGCTGGCTAGAAAGGCAGATGTTTGGACCTCACGCCAGACCCAGTCAGTCTCCCTGGGCGCGCGGCCCGGAGCAGGAGTTTAAAGCGGCCCCGCCAGGCCGTCATTACTCCGCGGGAGTCAGGAGACCCCTGTCATCCACGGTCCTGTAAGCCCACTGTGGCCAGGTTCTGCCTCCCCGAGCCTTTCCCAGAGACCTTGTCATTCTACAAGGGACATTCCCTCATGCAAATCAGGAGGAGTACCGTCAGGCTCCTCCCACTGTGTGCGTTTTGGAGCTGTTCGACCTGCCGGCCTCCTCGCTCCTCCAGCCTGTGCTCTCCCGCGGGGCAGGACCCGGCCTAGACTCGGTGCCTCCGTGGGTGTAGCCCGCTGAGAGGCGGGAACCCCTGCTTTGTGTCACATAAGTGACTTTCACTCCCACGTGCTGTTCGCAGGCACGCTCGGGGCGGGGCCCGGGGTCACCCTGCGGGCGCCGATTCCGGAAGTAAAGCGCTGCCGCCTCCCCGCAGCGGGCGGGCACGGCTCCCCTGCGCCTCGCTGCCTGGCCACCCCCAGTCCCTGGCGCCCGTGGGTGCCAGTGGTGTGCTCGCTATTTCAGGCGTGTTTTACGCTCACCCCTGCCCGCCTGCCTGGGTGCGGGCCCTGTGCCGCAGCCTCCCCGGGCACAGGGGGCGTGAGGGAGCTGGGCGCTGCCCCTCTCTGTCTGGAGGAGGCAGGGCCCCGTACCTGCCGTTAATGGTGGGACGTTGGGCTCCAGGGGATTTGCAGCTCAGCTTTGGAGATAAGTTTTATGAAGGTTGGAAGCAGTCAACTTTTGTGAGAGAAAGCAGAATAATAAGAATTTAGGAAGAAACCCACCTCTTCAGTGCTGACCTGGTTTCCCCCACTAGTTCTCTCCTTCCTGCATCCCAGGGCTCCCCCTGAGGTGTGGCGCAGCCTCTGTAACCGGCTCTGGGCCCTCACTGCCACGGGGTGACTCAGCATTCGTACCCGCGGTACACGGGACACCTGCCTCATTGTCATTCTCTGTCATTTTGGACTGAGGAGTCATCTGAGGACCTAGGGGTTCCACAAGTGGTTGTTTTCGGAACGTGGAAGCTTTTGAGGTGTTTGAACCAAGTTGTCTGTGGCTAGTTGCTTGCTGACCACCTGCCAGGTGGCCAGGGGTAGGCCAGGCCCGTCGGTGCAGGTGCACAGGGGCACAGTTGGGCGGAGCCTGTCTGGGTGGGAAGGATGAGTGCGGCTGGGTGCCCTCCGTCCAGGAGTGGACTCTCGCTCGGGAGGCAAGCGCTCCCGTTAGACCTGGGCTTGGATTCTACCTCCTCTCACAAACTGTCATCTCGGGTGACATCGAGTTCTTCTGCACCGTGAGCATCAAACGAAGTAGCAGACCAACAGGCCCTGCTTCCTGCCCGGCGTGCGTGGGCGCTCAGAGTCTGCGTTTGTTGGTGTGCATGTGTGTCCTTGTCCTCTGCTCCTGTAAAATGCACGTGCAGAACGCGTGCCACACACAGACGTGCACAGCCTTACTAGCTACTGTGATTTAAACCCCAAAGCAGCGCGGTAAGCGCGTTCGCCACAGCTCTTCCTGCTCGCGGTGGCCCCGGGCTTGCTGCGTAAGTGCTGCCCGTCTGCCGGACATTAAATGACGTCTTAATGTCGTCTCGGATATTTTCTCCATTGCCATTAAGCTTTATCGCTTGGTTAAACGTCAAATACTATTCTAACTGTACAAATAACTTCTCAGATTATTACAGGAACATACATGAGGAAAGTGTGAAGGTAGCAGATGTATGTAATGGTGTCGTTTTAACCAAGCTGCTAAAATTATTAACAAGATGAAGGATGAGGCAGGGGGAAAGACTCCATACTAGCTCTGACTTCAGTCTTGGAATCTCAAATGTGTTTGAACTTCCCCTCCCTGGGCCAGTGCCTGCGTACGTGCCTGCACCCCCAGGGAGCCCTGTAATCACCCCCGCAGGGCTCACGTGCCCCCGCGGCTGGCATCCGTGGCCCAGGCCGGACTGGCCAGACCTCTGCACCACCCTGCGGCGGCCCGACGTGGGCCTGGGCCGGGCCTGGGCCAGGCCTGAGCTGAGAGTGCAGGACTGCTGGTTCCCGAGAACAGGCTTTGTTCTGTAAGAACTTTCACCTTTCCTTTCTTCTTTGGAACACTTCCGGATCTTTGCCTAGCTCTGGCCCCCGCCTGCAGACTCCAAGACCCCTCGCTCGCGTGCTCCTAGCAGGGCCCCCAGGCTCTCTGTGAGCCCGTTGGACGCGTGCTTCATGCAGGAACGCGGAACTCCATGGCCGAGGGGGACCGCAGTTCACAGCGTGGTGCATTTTTCATCTTCCAGTCTTTCTTCTCCGGTACACGTAATTACTTATGTCGGGATCGTAGCTCATGTCTGGTTTTGTATTCCGGCTTTTTCATTTACGGTCGCATTACGGGAATTCTCTGTCATTCAATGTCACGTAAAGACATGATTTTTAATGGCGGCTTCCCAGCCTCACAGGTGGACGCACCGTAAGCGTGTAACCTTGGGTGGTTTGCTGTTCAGCTGTGCCCGGCGGTTCTCACGCCGACCTCTCGCTGTCGCGTCGGCGTTGCATAGAGGGTGGAGGACCGGGACAGGCCTGGGTCCGGCATGCGGGAGGGTGGCCCGTGGGGCAGCTCTGGCCGCGGGGGCTGGCGCCGCCTGCGGCCGCGGGCACTCACCTTCCCCCCTCCGCACAGTCCTACTGCTACAGGTACCGCTGTGCCGCCCGGAGCCAGAACACGCCCGACAGCTCCGCTTCCAACCTGGGCTTCCGCTGCGCCGCTGCCCGCCTGCCCGCCACCGGCTAAGCGTCCAGGACGGCCTTCCCGTGTCCCAGGAGGAACCGCGTCTGAGCGTCCCTCGCCGGGACGGGCGCCTGCGCGCAGAGTCCCCCGAGGCGGGGCCCTGCCTGCCTGCGCCGAAGGAACGCCTGCGGGACCAAGCTGCTCGACCAAGCTGCTCGCCTGCACCGGCGCGCGGCGCCGCGCGTGCCTGCAGCCCGGGCTCTGTTTGACTTTGCGGGGTGGAGGGAACCGCTGCGAGGCCTCGGAGGCTGTGTGCGACCCAGGCTCCGGACCCGAGGTGGGAGCACAGGGGCCCCTGGAGACCCATCCGTCCAAGGAGGGGACGCACGCAGGGCCTCCGAGGCTGCCACTCACCAGGTCTATGACCATATCAGAGTCTGTTGTGATTTTCCGGTGAGAATTTATGACAGGTCGCTTTTGAGCTATTTTTTCCCATTGTGAACCTCGGGTAATTGTAATCATGTGAAATAAGAGTTCTCTTAGGTATTATTTTCCAAAAAGGGCGGGGGTGGGGGTGGCCCTGACAGGTCTTTAGAGCCACATGCACTTTGTCTTTCCAAGGAAATGCGTGTCTTTCACATTGTTTCCGTGACCCCCGCCGGCCGGGCTGGCAGGCTCTAGTTCAGCCTTGTGAACACGCAGGAGCGTCTTTGGGTGTCTCCACTGTGCTTTATCTTTTAACATTAAGTGCCTTTGGTTCAGGGGGGCAGTTCCAAACCCCGTCTCCCCCTCCCCCCGAAGCCTTCAGTGAATGTGGGACGTGTGCTGCACGGGGAGACCTGCCAAATTCTAGACGTGGGAGCGGGGAGCGGAACGCGGATGGACTGGGTCCGGGCGCCCAGCGCCCGTGAAGGGAGGTAGGGATCCTCGGCTGGGGGCTCAGACGCTTTGAATCATGCGCCCGTGGAATAAACCGGAGCCTGCGAGTCAGCCTTCACTTGTGTCAGCTCCTTTGTGTCCCCTCCCCCTTGTGTCTTGAAATGACTGGTGATATGATGTGTGTGTTTGCCGGAAAACACATCGTATTTGTATGTGGGACTTCCCTGTCCACTAGGTGTGTGACAACTTTGACGTGTGAGCCATTTGGGGGAGTTTCTGGTCCAGAGAGCAAGGCTGTCCGGCCCGGGGTCTTTCTGTGCCATTGCTTCTTCATGCCCCCAGGACAGGAGGTGACATCAGCGGCTGCCTGGGCTAGTGGTTCTTTAAAAGCTCCTGCGTCAGGAGAGCCCCGTGTCTTAAGAGGGATGGCTTCCCAGCAGGGGTCCCCATCACCAGGATCCTGTCCTGGCCTGCCCCACCCAGGCCACCAAGCCCCTGGAGACATTTCTGCCTGTCACTGGAAAGAATTGGCCTGTCTTTATGTGGGTCGTTCAGAAAGTCAGTCAACTAACACGCAGCCAACACATGGTTGCCACTTTGTGCCTCTGCCTCCGAGCATCCAAACGTTTGTCTTGAGAAGCAGCTGGGCCGCTTTCACATTTATTTGTCAGTTTGCAGATATAGAATGTTTCCCTGAAAACTTCCAGCAATTGATGATTCATTCCAAGCAAAACAAACAAACAAAAAAAGCATTTGCTTATTTGAAAATACGAATGCAGGGAATAAGGTATTTTATTCCTTGAGCCACCACTTGTCAAGCGGAGTTTCTGTCCCACTTGTTCCTTCCCACCTGCTTATATTTTTACATGGTTTTATTTTTGCATATTTTGGATCTTTCTCCTGTTCATTAATGTTATGTAGCACAAATATTTTGGAATGTGTTTTGGCTTAGTCTTTAGAATTGCATTTTTAGCAGCAACATTGTATCAGAAAGCATTTAAAACAAAACCCTAACAAGCCCTTCCTTTAAGAACCACATTTGCAGGTGACCAAGTAAAGAGGGCGCCAGGCGGCAGACAGCTGCCGCCGCCCCGTGTGTCATTCCTACGAGGAGCTGACCGACAAGACGGCAGTGTCACAGTTCCAGCTGCAGTGCCGCAGATGCAGTCTTGAAAACCTCACCTTCTGCAAAGCTGCACGGGAAAAACGGGATACAGGAAAACCAGGCGGGGCAGACGCTTAAACGGAAGGAACTGTGTAACGAACAAAAACAATGATCCTTGTAAAACCAACAGCGCCATTAAGTTGCCCGTGGCATTTGTGGCCGGTCACACAGCCAGTCAGGCCTCCAGCCTGAAGGCCTGGGGTTCCGTCTTCCACCTCCAGAGCGCAAGTCCTTGAAGTCATTTGCTTTCGGTGGAGACACTCGCATCAAAAGTAAAAATCCGAGGGCTGGCAGACTTCTGCGTCAGTCCGTTTCGAAGAGGAGGGGACCGTCTTGCCGTTTGCTCCTTTGTGAGGAGGCCTTCGCCGGTTCAGGGCTTCCGGCCCTTACTTCCTGCCCGCTGAAGCGGGCGGGGAGTCGGGGGCTTGTTTTCAAACCTGCCTTGGTCCGGAGCCCGGACGCGTTAATGTATCGTCGGGGGTGTGTGCAGATGGGCTGCGTGGGAGGCAAGCCCTTTCTTCTTTTTTTAAAGCCTTGTAAACATGACCAGCGGGGGCGGGGCGGGCGTGAAGGAGGGGGCGCTCAGAGTGGCATTTCCCCTCAGTTCCTCAGACCTCGAGTGGCCTAGCCTACAGCTTCAACTGGAATTTGGATCTGCCCCAGTTTAGCCATTTTTTTCTTTTCTTCTTTCACCCTTCCTCCTTCCTTCCTTCCTTCCTTCCTTCCTTCCTTCCTTCCTTCCTTCCTTCCTTCCTTCTTTCTTTTCTTTCTTTTCTTTCTTTTCTTTCTTTCTTCTTTCTTCCCTTCCTTCCCTTCCTTCCTTCCCTTCCTTCCCTTCCTTCCTTCTCTCTCTCTCTCTGTCTCTCGTTCTTTCTTGGCACCTGTGTCGTGCCCAGGACCGGCCCTTCGGGAACAGAAGGACCAGAAGGTGCTGTTTGTTCCCCGACGGGCCGCTGGGGCTGGGCGTGGCGAGGTCATGGCTCCACGCTAGCCGACAGGCAGACCTGGTTTCCCCGGCTGGCACTCACCAAGAACTCTGCTGGCAGCACACAGTCGGGCAGTGGGCCTTCCTCCGTGAGAACCTGGGATGCCAGTCCTCTTGTTAATCACCTTTTGTAAACAGATCATGGTTTTCAAGCTACACTAGCTTCGTTGCCTGTGGGAAACCCCACAGTTGACTTACTGAAAGGAGTATTAAAAATGTGGAAATACAGGTGTTTTCTGTTCCGAGACTTCAGGAAGTTCATGCACGAGGCTAGTGTGGGATCTGTTTTTTTGTTTTAAAATGATACTTTGCATGTGCTCCTTCCTCCCATCATGCATGAACTGCACCAGTGGCACTATTTCTCCTGCGGTGCCCACCTGCGGGCAGCTCTTGGGAAGAAATGGGCGGTGTCGGGCAGCCTGGCACTCCGGGGAATGGGGCCGAGGCTGGGCATGAGGGTGGGAGCGGGCGCAGGCAGGACACGGGTGAGTGTGTGCGATGCTGCTCCACTGCCCCCGTGGCCGCCACACAGTGGGGGGCCCAGAGCTGCCTGCTTGTGCCCGGTCCCCGTTTTCCCAGAGCCGCCGTGGACCTGAGTTTCCCTGTGCAGCCTTCTGAGTTTTTCACGCTGGCAACCAACCCCGATGTGAAAATGCAAGCGCTGCGAGGGCTCCAGAGCTGCCCCTGCAGCCAGACGCAGCCCGGGGGTCCGCCCGCAGCCTCGGTCAGGGAAAGCTGGCCCCATTCACGCAGCACAAAGTCTCGTGTGTTTCTCTTGGAAAAAACGACTGATGGGGTAAGTAATGTACCAGCCAGGAATGTCCAGTGTAGGGCCGGGCAGGGGCTGGGCAGGGGCCCCCTCCTAGAAATGCCCTCCAGCTCCCCCCCGCCCCAGTCATTCAGCAGGCACGGGGCACCCCCGCGGCACCATTGCCGGTTCAGGCTCATTAATGGTAGCACTTATTACTAAGTTGGCAGAGTAATATCAGACAATAGCAGAAGTGCTGGTTTCTTGACCAGCACTTTTCATTTATTAAAACTTAATTCCCTGCGATATAAACTACTCCAGAGCAGGCCTTGGTGTTACAGGTTTGTAGACTCTGTGGAGCTCTTAGAGAAACTTGGTCTTTATTGCTTCAAGCGCTTAAAACCCTGTGGAAATGATTAACCCCAAGGGGCCACGGTGGCGCTGGCCGCTGGCCAGAGCACCCTTCTCCCTCTCACTCGTGTGGAGGCCACTGGAGTGGGAGTTTAATTAATTTTTTGATTAAGCCAAAGCCATTCCAGATAATACCCAGGAAGGCCGTGCAGGGCGCAGAGCCCCGCTCCGAGGCAGGCCCTCCTTAGGACGGGAAAGCTCAAGGCATTAGCGCCAAGCGGGGGAAATTCTCATCTGCCCCCGAATGGTCATCGACCCCAGAGCCATCCCGCTGAGCGGGCGGCTGGGCCACCGCCATCAAGGCCCAGATGCAGGTCAGGAAGGGCCCCATTCCCCCCCCTCCTCCTGGCCTGGGCCATGCTTGACAAATGCCGTTTTCTTTGCTGAGGAAATGGGAGACCCATCAGGGCGACTCTTTCCCACCTTGTCAGTTGGGCGTCTCTTCAGGGTAACAGGAGGAGTGCTCAGTCAGGGCGGGGAGAAACCGCACGGGGACTCTCAGCGGAAGAGAGATAAGCCGTCCTTGTCAGGTGGCACTGATAAGAGGGTCACCTGTGTTTACTTTGGTCCTTGTGGGGAAGGGCCCTTCGGGGTTGCTTTTTTGAAGTCTGCACTTTTCCGCTGCTGCAGACACTTGCCAAGTAACAAATTTTATTTACTTTTAAATGACGTGGAAGGAAGCCCCTGTAATCTCTTCTGTAGCTGTTGCTGGAATGACTTTGATTGAGGAGGACTCTGCCAAAGGGCTCTGCCACCAGAGGCACATGGAGTGGGAGGTCCCCGCCATGGCAACCTCTCCGGGGTGACAGGGAGGGGACTCTGCAGGTCACCAGCCTCTGCCCCCTCAGAGGGCAACTGTATAATAAAGCCCGTGAGAAAGGTCGAAGTTGCTTTCATGAAGCAGCTGTCTTCCTCTTGGTGGATTTTGTCTTTACTGTGTGGCTTTGTTCTATCTCTTGTCTTAGGAAACTCCAACTCGGAGTGTTTGCAAAGTGCCCAGGTGACACGTCTGCGTGGGGCCGAACCAGGATTGACTATCTAGGTGACTTCCATGCTCTCTGCTGCGCCAGCACATCCGCGGTGTGCTGTGAGTTTGGGGTGGGGAGGGCCGGTGGCTGGGGCTGGCCTCGGGGAGAAGGGGCACTGAGCACGGCGGTGGGGCGCGTTCGAGGCCGAGAACACAGACTCGGGGGCCAGGTGGTCTAGGTGTCAGTCCTTGTCCTCCCATTTGCCAGCATTGTGACTTTAGGTAACTTACTGACCCTGTTTGCTGCCGAGCGTTTGAAAATTAAGTGGAAATACTTCTACAAAAGGCAGAATCGAGGCAGGTGGGTTAAAGCAGTCGGCATAGAATGACCTGCATGTGAAATGCTGGCCTGCTTCATGTGCATCCCGGACCTCGGAGGTCAGTGCCGCCGTTAGCCCGGTCCCGCTGGCAAGGGTTAACGCGCGGCTCCTGGCCTTTCAAAGGCCTGCTCCTACCCCAGCGCACCACTTCTTTTAGTAAAATGATTGTCTCCATAAAGAAGTGGAATTCCTAGGGCCGAGGTGGTGGAGGCAGGGCCATGGGAAATAACGAAGCTAGGAAGGCACCTTATGGGCTCGTTTGTATCAGACTCAGACCTCTGGGAAGACGACCGCTGATAAAGACGGCTAAAGATTGCACATGTGAAGAATGGAAATAAAGCCTCCTGTACTGAGCTCGTGAAATAGAGTCTGAAGAGCACGGGGGAGGGCTTCCCGGATGAGATTAACCCGGGTCTCTGCGGAACGGGGCTGCAGGTTCTCGTTCTCTGCCCCTGACGCTGCTGCTCGCCGAGGCGGCCCGTGTCAGGCAGTTCCCAAGGCTGCCTTCATCTCAGTTCCAGAACATTTGTGCATATTCAGTTCAGTGGGGAGGAAAACACTGCATTCCCATCGGTGATTTTATACCGAAACCTTCTGCCGCACGACGTGTTAGGCAAGCCAGAGGCTGAGTCACACTGACGACTGCTGTGGGCTGTCAGCTCTGGCCGGTCTCTTCTGGAGCCAGCCCTGCACCTCTGGCTGCAGGAATGGTTTTTCTGTGAAATGGCAACGGGAATGGTTGTGTGTGTAATGTCCCCCTCTAGTGGCCATTTTTTTTTTTGCTGTTTTTGTATAAATGATACCTCGAGTTGAAGAACCTTCTATATAGGGGCACTGTGGACTTGGGAAAGCTAGCGGGAGGGGATGCAAAGGGGGTTGCAAACCTTTTTCCATAGGAAAAAATGGTCCCTGAGTATGTCAGCTCTAATCTCTGGATTTTTAAAGGGCAGGTGGAGCTGGAGAAAGAGACCTGCAGAGGGGCAGAGAGGACCAGAAATGATCTCTGTCTTCATACTCTATTTTATGAATTTCTGCCTTTATTAATTATGGCTGCTAATAACTATCTGTCAAGCATCATTACCTTTGTTATTTTTTAATTGTTAGAATAATAAAATGCATAAGGTAAAACTAGAAACTCTAAAAAATATGCAGGCTATCCTTAGAAGCCTTCACTCTGCGACTTCTTTCTGCTCCCAGATCTTTGCCAGCAGGTGATAACTCGAACCAGTTGGTGTATCTTTCCAGACTTTTCTGTGCATTTGCAAGCATATGTTATACTTGTGTATGTTGATATAAAATACACATTATGTATCAATATATACATATGCACACAGGAATCATGGAAGAAAGTACTCTTCAAACAGCTGAACGAGCTGCTGGAGAGAGCCAGCAGGTGCCAGCAGTCACAGCGCCCTCCAGTGGCCCTGCTAAAGCTGGCTCTCCCTTGGCTTCACCCAGCTCGCTGGTACCTTCCATGACAGCACCCTGGAGCCCGTTTTTGTAACTTTTCGCCCAGGAGCCACCAACGCATTGCCGGGTCTGGAGGCCAGTGGATTAATGATTCTGGTCCCACAGGAATATACAAATGCATACTTCAAGAGCTGTTGCTTGGGGCCTCACTCCCAGTCTCAGCAAAACTTCAGTGCAGGGACCCACCCAGAATAAAGCAGGCTGCCCCGACAGTCACAGAAGATGGAGAGGCCCAGGAGCCAGGGCCTCGATGGACAAGACGTTCCCACACAAGCGCACTCCTGTGGGACCGGGAGAGGTGGCCATTTTACCCACCAGAAACAAACACAGGGTCAGGCAAATGAGGAAAGAGAGGGCTGTGTTCCAAACAAAAGAACAAGGTGTAACACCTTAGGGGAAAAACCTTAATGAAATGGAGATGTGTAACTTACCTGATAAAAAGTTCAAAGTAATGGTTGTAAAGTGGTTCACCAAACCCGGGAGAAATGGATGAACACAGTTAGAGAACTTCAACGAAGAGAGAGAATTTAAGTAAGTATCAAACAGAAGTCACAGAGTTGAAGAATACAGTAAAAGAACTGAAAAAATGCACTAGAAGGTTTAACAGACTAGATAAAGCCAAAGAAGGGATCAGCGATCTGGAAGACTAGGCAGTGGAACTCACCCAAGCTGAGCTGCAAAAAGAATTTCGAAAAGTGAAGGTAGCTTAAGGGACCTATTGGACAACATCAGGAGGAATAACATGGGTTATTTTCAGTTTTTATTATTAAAAAATATTCCAATAGAACCTGTGTGTATCTACTTGTATCTTTGCCAGCTTATGCAGAAATTTCTGCAGGATAAATTACTGTGAGTCCTAACTCCTGTATCAAAGCATATGGTTATTTTAGTTTGTGGTGGATATTGACAGTCCTCCAAAAAGGCTGCACCCATTCACACAGCGTACTGGCAGCTTTTCAGCCTAAAATGAATCTGAGAGCAACCATGGTAGCTTGGCATAGGGAAAATTCTTCTGCAGGAGTCGGGAGTAGCTGTTGGGAGGTGAGTGAAATGAGACTCAGGCTGCCGTCGGGGCTCGGCCCAGGGGCATTCCCAGCCTTCTGTGGCTGGGACACAGCCCTGGGGATGCTGATGGGTCTCATCTTCATTGCAGGTGACTCCAGCCTGCAAAGTGATTCGCGTTAATGAAATCAGTCTTCTGGAGTAGATCGTTTCCACTCCCCACCCCTGCCCACGACCCACAGTGACCTCGAGATGTGTGTAATTATCTTATTTTGGCCTTGTGGTGTGGAGGTCTGGAGCCCCTCTGTTAAGAAATCTGACCATTCCTATGTATGTCTTAGTTGGGGATGCTTCTGACCTCCTGTGCCCCTGAAGTTTAAAAAAAAAAAAATCATAGTCCAAAGGTCAGGAGCCCAGGAAGGCCTAAATGAAGTCCAGGATTAGATACCTCTCAAAGTCTCCCTCATCCCTGAGCACTGGGACTTGTCACCTGCTGGCGGCCTTAGTGACCTTATACGTAAAGGGAGGGTTTGAATGACGTGAGTTCCCTGTAGGAAGAGGACAACAGGGCTGTCTGGACCGTTCTGCCTGGAGGCTTGGGTGAGCAAGGTTGCTCCTGGGGGTCCCCGTGTGTGCATCTCAGGGGCCCTGTGTCTGTGGGGTCGCCTCTGCTGCTGTGGGCTCCATTTCTTGACTCCTTTCCAGAATGACATCCAACCAGCTGTGCAGAAGGCGCGCCTGAAAATAGGGACATGTCACCTTTGGCACAGACCTGTTGCAGACCCTCATTTCACAGTCTTCAAGGACCCTTTCCCTCTGGAAAGCTGTCACTGGGGTCCCTGGATGAAGTGCCCAAAGACGACACTAGACAAAACTGAGGAACAGCCTTTGCTTTGTTGTGCCTTTAAACAACGGCAGCAACAGAAAGCCGACCGAGTCCCAAGAAAAGCCTGAACAACGGCGGGTTCGTGGTGAGTGTTCCGAACTGTTGGCCACGCGACCTGAATTTTTGACGTGTGTGGGACTGAGGACCTGAAGCCCCGCTCCGCTAGCAGCTCCTTGGTGGCATGTGGCCTTTGGCTTACGCTTGGCATGTACTTTCTTTGGTGAGACCACGGGCTTTGCACTATGAGCTTGGAACTTTGGAACTTTTGTCCCATAAATGCCCACAGGACACTTAGAATCAGGCTGGCTATGTAGCAAGGGATATGTTATTACTTATTGCTGTTTGTCTTGTGAATGGCACTATTTATTAATGAGTACACCGAAACTGCAGTGGAGGATTCCAACTGAGTTTCTTCTCAGAAAAAAAGCGGGAGTAGCATTTATCACCACCCTTGATGTTCTGTGGCAGTGTTGGGGCCAGGGGGATGGTAAACAAGGTGTGTGATCAGCCGCAAAACCAGAGGCCGTGAGCTAATGTGAACCCCGAAGACAGAACTTTGAAAGTGCACGGCCTCCCGGTGCGAAGGGCTAAATGTACTCAAGAAGATATTAATTTATTAAATAACACTAGAGTAGAGGGCCCAGATAAATATTTTAGCTTTCAAAGGGTCTAATAAACATCCCTAAGTAGCTTGTTTTTGCAGCATCTTAGCTTTGAAAAAGGAGCTTAGAGATGTCTACCCCTCCAGGAGCTTGAGTGGAATGCTAAGCTAAAGCCCCATCCCCCTTGGCGGCGGTGACATGCCCGTGGGGTTTTCACGTCGCTGACATGGGAAGTGAGGTTGTGTGGAGTTTTGAAGCACAGCCAAGTGTACAGCGAAAGTTCCACAATCTGCTTCCTCTTGTGATTTCTGGTTGTATGCGTGGTGGGAACGACTGGGGTTTTCCAGGTGAGAATCAGTCTCGCCCTTCCCTCAATTCCTGTTTAGAGACAGATGAGAAGACACACACGAGCCAGAAGGAAACCCAACCATCAGCTTTATTACCAATAAAACTGGCTGGGAGGCAGTGTGCGGCCACCAGGCTTTCCCTCGGTTCATTATGACTTGGTGCTGGAGCTAGAAGCTGATGTTAACGGTGGCATACGCGGGGAGAGATTGTTTCTCAGCTAAAAGTCCAGGGGTGTCAGGTCAGGACTGGCAGCGTGCCCACGGCATCCGGCACCTACCTACACTCTCCCTGATTTTGTTCACTTACTCTGAGTGGCTTCCATTTCCAAGGTGACCCAGGGGTGTCGGGTGGGTGCTCCAATGCCAGCAGTCACTAGACATGCCGGCCAGCAGGAAGGAGGAAGGGTCAGGGGTTAAGGGAAGGACTCCTTTAAGGACTCACCATTTTTGCTTGTACCTCATTATCTGTAACAGCCACATATACCTAGGAAAAGTGCCCCGGTTTTAGTGGGGTTTTAGCCATGTATCCAGCTAAAAGCTAAGAAAGCCATCCTGCCCGGGGAGAAAGGGCTGTTGCTGGACGGCCCGGGGCCTCTGCCGCATTCCTGGGCCAAACTCGAGAGCCGGGCAGAGGGGAGCACACAGCCTGGCCTCGTGTGGGGTGGCTCAGCTGGAGGGCACCGCAGGGGCCTCCCCCTCATTCCCTCCTGCCCCGGGAGGCCAGGAGCGCGTCTCCTTCGCTTTTGCTGCCCGACCCACGCCCGCCGCTGCCGGGGCGCTGTACAGAGACCCGTCGTAGGGCAGGAAGGCAGCGCACGCTTTGGAGCCGCAGTAACAAGGTTTTCTTAGTGTCCCATCGTCTGGCCTGTCTCTGTCTTCGCCGTCCACGCCGTTAAGGAATCTTCCCGAATAGTCGTAAGAGAGTTCTTCTTCGGGCGAAATGTCTTTCGCTGCGAAAAGTGCCAGCCTCGGCACCATCGAGTCAACCCGGACAGGGACCATGAGCAGGTTGGGCTCACAGGAGTGGTTAAGGAATCTCCCGATGTTTCCGATCCGGGCAGGATCAACAAACGTCTCCATCGCCGGCCCGGTGGCCACGTGTTCCCGGACGGCTATGATGTAATTCATGTCACGCGGTGTTTGCAGCTGAACTCTCCTCCGCACTTCCCCGAACCCTAACACCTCGCCGGCATACTCGCAGACGAAGCGACCTTGGGGGATGAACTCCAGGGTGCGCAGTCCCCAGCCCTTGCGACATGTCCTGAACACCTGCAGTCGGAGCTGCACGCCCCGCTGGACCACCCGGTTGGCGCAGCGCTCCGGGCACGGGCACAGGGCATTGCACTCAAAGATGGGCGGGGCGCGCCCAGCCGCCCAGCCCAGGAGTCGGAGGCGCGCGTCCGCGTCGTAGTTGGCCGCCTGCCGGAGGCAGGAGCAGGAGCCCGGGACGCAGGGGCGGTGCAGACAGAGGCAGCCCGGGAAGGTGACCTGCGCAGGGTCCACGTCGGCCCCGGGCCCAGCCACGTGCTCGGGACTGTACTGCAAGACCGGAAACAGTGGGTCAGCGAGGCAGGTGGCGGCCCTCCGGACGCTGCGAGCCGTTTGGGGGGCGCTACTTCTTATTTCTACATGTATGAAAACAGACCAAAGAAACTAATAAAACACAGCATGTTAAAATACTGTCTGAAAATATACCTCTCCGATTTAAACTTAAGATTAATTTTAAGGTTTCGAATTTTGTGGTTTCACTTTAGGGACAGGAAAAACAAGAAAAAATTTTTTCTTATCAGAAATTGAATGCTTTGTAACCCATTTTGTTTCCCTGTTAGACTTGGATGTCAGGAAAATCAGGTTTTGAATGCAGTTAAGTGTTTTATCTTTGGCTTTTGATCTTTTTACATTTATCTATAATACAAATGCATATATGTATTTCTACTGTGAGTTGCTTCAGATCCTTTTTGGGGATAAGAAAGTCAAAATGAGAATGAAATCAATGAAAAATCGCCATGGGAGCGTCTTCCATTGATTTTTTCAAAGAATTTTAAAATTCAAAGATTATCTAAATTCTTAAATATTCTCTGATGTTTTAAAGACTCTTTACAGTTGTACTTGAATCTTCACAATGTTAAAAACAGGTACTTGGCCAAGAAATTGCAGACAGAATTCCAAAAATTATATTTGTTGCATAGATATTAATAGATACTTAAATTTACTGTAAATGTAAACATGTAAAGAAATCCTCTTCTTAGCGATAAAAGGAGAATACGAAAGTCTCTTGGTCTTTTAAATGCACTGGTGTTTTCAAAATTTTATATTTAGAAACTTAAGAGAAAAGGAAAAAATTCCTAAGTCTAGGGGTCCCTCTGTGAGACCTGGGTCTCCGGTTACTTCCTGTATCTGGGTGTGCTCGCATGAAATTTGAATAACATGACGCTGTCCTCGGTACCAGGCACTTCGTACTTGTAAATACTTGTAAAATTGTAGCCTCCTTCAGTTCTTCTAGACATTATGTCTAGATTTCGTGTTTAAAGCATTGTATGTTTCCGGCACATTATCCAGTCTCCCCACACATTTCCCATCTATCGCTCAGTCGCTGTGGAGGAAAGGAGGGATCGTGGACAAAGCTGCCCCGGCGTGGGCCCCGAAGCGTTCGCTGTGAATCGTGCAGGCCCTCGAGCAGGGTGGAGCGAGAAGCAGGGTCTGGAGTTAAACTTCTCAGGTTCAGACATACTCAAACCAAATTTATGTCTAGGAAACTGCATGGTTACATTCCCAATTCCCTCCTCCATCACTTGCCCGGCTGGATTGGGGGGAAACTGAGAGCTGGCCCAGCACGGACTGACTTCTTTCATCCATACATGTGGCCTCATTGCCCAGTATATGCACGTGCTGGGACTCAGGAAGAAGCACTCAGGAAAAACACAGAAAAGGGCATTTTTCAGTCATTTTTAGTATCGTCATGGCATAGGCTCTACTTTTTCCTGGTATGTATCAAAGTGCGAGCTGGATCATGTGAGAGTTGGGAACACATGCAAAATACCCAGTATACAACGATGCACTAGAAATCGGATCCTTGAAGATCTGGGTTAAGGTTTCAAGTTTTTTTTTCAGAAAACATAAGAGAAAAAAAAATTTTTTTTTTTTTAATAAACCACGGTCACCCAAGAAGCCAAAATGGAGACAGGAGACAGCATGTTGATGAGCAAATATACCTCCTTGGCTCTTTTCCTAAGTTGTTTTTTCCTTCTCTGGACTGACCTGCACTTAGCAGCATGAACTTCGGGACCAAAGTGGCAAACACTGTAGGGCTTTCTGGATGTACTAAATGTGGGGCCTCGTCTTTTAAACAACTCTATGTCTCAAGGAAGGCACAGTCATGAGGTCAGTGATGGGGCAGGGTGAGGGGTCAGGTTCCTATCCATAACACTAGGCATGGAGCAGGTGAGTCAGGCAATATTTTTTGGTTGCTTGGTTTGGAAGCTCTCGGTAACTTCTGATCAGAAGTCTGACTCTTCCAAGTCTCCTTTTGTACTGAGACCCCGGGATGGGAAGTATGACACTGCACAACATTCCGAGCTGAAAACCTAGGCCTTCATTTTGAGTTTTAAGGAAGTGCTGTGAAAATCTTCATCCCTTTTTTGGTTGTTTGAAACACCAGCTACAAGAATCTTTGTACTTGGCCTCTAGCCCCATGAGTGTTTTGTTCCAAGTAGCTATTAGGAGACTGTGAGCCAGATAATTCTTTTCAAGGCCAAGTTGAGATCATAAGAAGGATGTTTGAAGCTGGTTTCAGGAACCCAAAAAATGGCTAGACCTAACTCTTAGTTCAAGAAAATCAATTAGTTTTTTTTCTACTTAGGTTTCAATTCCCATGGCGTTATGACATGCTTGTTTCCCATCTGAACATCTGAATGCTCTTTTTGCCTTTTCATACAGTTCTCAGCAGCTAACTAGACACAAAGTTACTTTTAACTTGCGTTTTCCCTACCTGAATTCTTATGTGTACATATGCCTGTGAAGGCAGGGTTGGGGGCAAACTGTTTTGACCTTCTAGAAGACCGGTTTTTGTGCTACATGAATGTATGTAAGCAAAGTAGTTGAAGGCACTCTTAGGCTTGTCACTTAAATGTTTCAGTCATGTTTCATCTTCTTGGTAAGACTATAAGCTCCTAGAGGAAGATCTTGCCTTCTTTCTGTAACTCGTTCTCTGCCCGGGGCTACGCACAGAGCCTGGCAGCTGGAACACTGTGGGGCTGAGTCTCCTGATTTTCGTTTATGCCCATCAGCTATAGGTGTGAGGACCAATCACGAGGCTTCCTCGCCTCCCCTCTTTTATGGAAATGAAGTGTCTTCTACCCTCTCGTGTAAACACAAGGGCGGGAAGCGTGTTGTCACCATCTTACATGCCTAGCTTACCATGGTGCCCTGCACCTCACAGACACTCAATTATCTGAATAAAGAAAACATACATCTCAGTGTTTCTGACCAGGCATTCTGCAATGTTTGGTTTTGAATTAGCTTTTAGGCATCAGTGTTTATATGGTGCTAGCCAACGATACTGTAACCATCATGAGTGCCTAAGGTAATTTGAGGAAAAATAACCATTTCTAATGTTGACATTCTGCTCTACTCTGAAAATTGCTACTGAGTCTGCTGTCTTATCTCATCCTCAGACAACTCTAGGAAGCAGGGAGGACACACAGGGTTCCACATTGATAATGGATGTGACGAAGGCTATACATTTTAAAATTATTTTCGTATTGCAGAGGAAGAAACACAGGATCCGAGAAATAGGTATGACAGCTAAGCCCTGAATCTAGCCCTCCTGTCTCCAGGTCCAGTGCTCTATCCACTCCAACATCCTTTCTTTTTTTTCTTTTTCTTTTTTGGTCATTCCTTGTTCCTTAGGCAACATGCAGGCCAAGGTCAGAGGGGCGAGAACGGTTGAAAGGGCTTTGAGGCAGCCATAGCAGTGAACGTTTACTGAGTGCTTTCAGCAAACCAGGAGCAGTACTTTAGGTGCAATTCTCCAACCAACCTGGGAGAGACGTACTATTATTCTAATTGTGCGCGGGAGGGCGCTTAAAGCCTAGCCCAGGCTAGTTTAGTTTTGCCCAAGAACTCACAGCGCGGGGAAGACGCAGCTAAGTCCAGCTCAAGGGGCCAAGTTTTTAACCACGACACTTGGCTGAGGTCCATTAATGGGGCCTATGTCTCACCTCACATGAGACACCTAAGACTCAGTGAGTTCTGGGGACACCACCGGGACAGAAAGCCAGGTTCTTGGGGTTCTTTCCAGGGGACTTCATGACACTTCTGCTTCCGCCCTTCAGGGAACTGCCAGTCTACGGGCAGGAAGGAGGAATGCTCTCGTTAAGGTTACTCTGGAACGGTAACAGAAAAAGACCGAAACCTGTGCTTTTGAGAGCCATTCCTGCCCGCGACCATCTCTGCGACGGGGCAAATAAAAGTCGAGAAGGTTGGACAACACCTGCCGCGGGAGAGTCATCCACAGACGCGGCACCGCGTGGGGGCTGCGCGCGCAGCGCCCTGGCCGTCAAGCCCCGCCCCATGGCAGAGGTTGCAGGTCTCCGCGCGCTGCTCTCCGAGAGGCCAAGCCCCGCCCCCTACCTGGAAGGGCTCTGGCCCGGCTCCCGGGGGCCACACGCTCACAGGAACGTTCTCCAGGCCGCACGCGACGTCCAGGGGCTCCGTGGGGGCTTCGGGCTCCTCCTCAGATGTGGCCATACCGCAAAGCTACTTCGCCCCGGCGCGTAGCGCCTGCGCCCAAAGGAGCCGGAGCCTCGCGGAGCCTGCTGGGAGTCGTGGTCCCGCAGCCCCATCGCCTCATGGGAGATGTAGTTTTCCTCCTGTCACAAGTGGCCTGTAAGGTCAGGCTCGCCCTTTGTTTCGCGCCAAATGCACAACAAATAATACCAAACCGTTAAGGTACGGAAAAAGCTTTGGGGACGCAAAACGAAGTGCTCGAGTTTTTCCCGTGAGCCTCAGGGGGGGCTTCAGAGGCGAGGTCCTGGGTCCAGGTGTCGGAGGGCCCCGAGGTTCGAGGTGCGCGGGGGTGGGGCAGGGGGCGGTGCTCGGCGGAGGGGACCGCAGCCCGGGGGCCCGAACACCCGGAGCTGGCGAGATGGTCGGGCGACGCGCACCGGGGCTCGCGCTCCGGTGGCGGAACGGCCGGGGAGGGGGGCCCCTTCCCGAGCGAGGCGTGCGCGCCGTGTCGCCCCGCCTCCGCCCAGGCTGTGTCGCGGGAGTCGCAGGCTCCCGGAGCGCCGCCCCGTGGCCCTGCCGCGCCGACGGGAAAGCCGCTGTCCCCGCTTCCCCTGCCTCAGTCGCCCCGCGCTGCCCCCTCCCGGGCCCTTCCTACCGCCGGCCGCCTTGGTGACGGCACCTGCTCTCCCGGCCTCGGACGGTGTTGTAGAGCGTTGGTCTCCGGCCCCGATGGCGGCTTCCGACGGCTCTCGGGCGTTTCCGCCTCCTGACTCTCCGTCCGGGGCTGGGGCATGGGAACCGGCCGCTCTCCCTCTGCGCACCTCCCCCTCGTCCTTCACCGGAACCCGGGGCAGATTCGTCCAGATCGCGGAGGTGCCAGAGCCTTTCCTGCCACCCTCCCGCCCCTACTCCTCCCTCCCTCGCTGAGAACGCGGTGCGCGTCTTGTTGCTTCTCCTTTCCTAACGGGTTTCATTGTCAGTGCTCTTCACTGAGTCTTTCCTTCGCTGTTTGGATTGTTCATGTAATTTTTAAAAAATTTTATTTGAGGTTGGGCAGTCCCCATGGCCCCACATCCCCCTTATGGCTGCTTTCTCAAGGATCTTGGGAGGATGCACGTGCAATGACTAGGTCCCACTGCTTAAAACGCTGTGCGCGAACGGCGTTTCTCTCCGTCTGTTTCCTTCCGAGGTCCTTGGGGATGCAGACCTGACCGACCTCTCTGGTCTCTTGCTCTGTTTGCATTTTCCCCGCAAGCCCTGCGACGGGGCCTCCGAGCCTGCGCTCGCATCTCCCTTCAGCTCTGTGCTCCCAGGTCGCTCGGTCAGCCGCTCGGTCAGCCGCTTGGCACCGTATACTCCCAGGCAAAGCCTTATTGAAATGATAAAAAGCATACAGGCGAGGAGACAGAGGGAGAGACACATTTGTCTGAACTTAAATCATTTCGGTACATGTATTTGCACGTCTCGTGACACAGGGTCTTGGCTGCTGCTGTTTTGTATATGAGTCCGCCGACCGGAGCTCCAGTAGGGGTGTCTTCCAAGCGGAGCGGAGCCGAAGGGCGGGCGAGACCGTCTCCGGATACCATCTAGTGTGTCCCCCGCCCCGCCCCGCCCCGCCAGGGTTTTTATATGTTTTTTTACACGGACTTCAAGGGCAAAACGTTTTTTAGTGACTTGTGGGTTTTTTTCCCCCCACGTCTTTCCAGAGCGTTTCACTTAGTTTTCCTGGATGGGAGAAACTTTGCACACACGTTGTCCCATTATCTCCTGCGATGACTCAGCAAGGTGTACCTGCTGTTGATTGTGTCTCAGCCCCGGTCGCTCTAACAGGGCGCCACGGGCGGGGCGGCGTGAAGAGCGGACACTGAGTGCTCGCGGAGGCTGGGTGAGCGCGGGGCCAGGCTCTCAGTGGGGGGCCTCCTCCTCCTGGCCCCTCCTCATTTATCCGTGTCCGGGGGAAACAGAGGTGGGGCGAGTGCTCTTCCGTTCCTGACAAGGACACTGATCCCATCTTGGGGCTCCCCACTCGTGACCTAGTTACCTGCAAAGGCCCCAGTGCCAAACACCATCGCAACAGGGCGTCCACCTGAGAACTTCAGAGGGACACTGTCAGTCCATAGCAAGTAGGTTTGGAAACAGACACTCAGGTCAGGCTTATCCTGCATCCATGGGCAGCTAAGAAAGTGGCTTGAATTGGCATGACATGCACATGTCTGATACAAAACCCATTTTCGACAGCAGTTTTAAAGGGGAAGACAGGAAGTGGTTTCTGCGGAGAAAAGTGCCTGGGGGTCTGGGATCTGAGTTCTCGCTCTTTCTTGGCCAGTCTCTGACCTTGGGCAGCACTAGCTAACCTTCACCAGGTCACTGTTGAGGGCCAGATACCGTTTAGGAACGTTACATGTAGCCATTCGTTTAATTTCCACAATAAGCTACTTGAAACCTTCCTGCGCTGACCTTGGAAGCGCCGAAGGGCCGTCAGCTTCAACTGCGGGTGGCCAGCGGATGCCTGTACACCCTAAATTCACGAGAACCCTGAGAGCTGTGTGAAGTTACGGGAGCCGCGAGGAGCGCCACACTCTGTGTTTGCAGGTTATTATGCTGCTTTCATTCTTTGACTCTTTCTTGGTCATTTCGTCTGCTCTTCGGAGAAATGTTTTGAAGGATCCATTTTATTTTATTTTTCTTCTACGGTGATGGTACTCCCAGAATAAGATCTTCAGTTCATATCAGATCTTCAGTTTAATTTTTTTTTTTTTTATCATGCTGCCAAAAAAATCCAAGAGTATTTTATATAGCGTGAGAGTGAAATAAGGAGAGGATGTCTGCCGGCCGATAGAACTGATCGGCAGAGCGACGAGCAGTCAGACGTGTGTCTTTCCCGGGCCTCAAGCCTCCACTGTTTTCTCTGGACGCTGCTCTTCACTGGCCAGGAGCCTGGCTCCGCACAGTTTGCTCCGAGAGCCCCTCTCGCTACACAGTGAAAAACGTTTCCCTGGACATTATCCGAGTTGACCAAAGTGACTGCTGCGAATAAGGGCTGGGCCTGCATGTTACATGGCCGGTTCACATTTCTTTCGGCTTCTTCACTGGAGGAAGAGACACTACTTTGATCAGTAATAAAGAAAAAAAATTACAGAAAAAGAAGCATTACAGTAAAACTCTAACATGCTACAGGTGCGGTTGTCTCTGGCTCAACGACGGGCACGACTGCATGATGGTGCCATTTTTTAAAAAACTAAAAAGGGCCTTAAGTCGTAATGTTTTTCTTCTGCCTTTTTTTTTTGCCAGTGTTTTAAGGGAAGCCCTGCATGATTTTGTATTCAGAAGCCATTCTCTCACCGCAGTCTCCCGAGCACGACCCGAGCTGACCCTGGGATTCCCGTCGTGGCTGGCAGTGAGAGGTCTGCGGGAGCAGGCGCATCGTCTGTGAGTGCCGACGACGGCACGAGAGTGGCCAGGAGCACCGTAGCTCCTCAGGAATGACTGTCCCTGCCGGTGTCAAGTAGGCCCAGTGTGAGCACCGCCTCCTCGCGTCCAAGAACTGTGTGAAAAGGGAATCATTTTGCAGAGAAGAGAGCACAGTAGTTGATACATTTGGGGGTTTCAGTCCAACTTGTTGACTGTCTGTCTTCTGATAACACGTGGGCCCCCACACAGCCCATCGCGTGGGGTGAGCTCACTGGCAGCCATGTTTGCCTTACGCGACCCCCGCCTTGGTCAGAGCGTTGACCTCCGGGTGCACACCTGAGCCCGGCCAGGCCAGTCAGGGCCCTGGGCCAGTAGTCAGGGCCAAGGAACAGCTCAAAACGGTACATGTAATTTGGGAGCTGAGAGGGAGTGTTATTTGGCATGTCGAAGGAGAAGCAGAGAAAAGTCAGTCTTCCGAGAGAAAAATGAAACAGACAGGTGACAAGGAGAACTTCTTAGTTCCTGACACCTGCCCGTTTTCAACCCTGATCCCTTTTTGACTCAATGACAAATTTGTATTCTTGTAAGAAAATTTCCCCTGGGGCTTAGGTTAAGTCAGTGTGATTTCTGTTCTTTAGTCAAAGACTCTTGACAAGCAAAAGTGATGGAATTATTACCATTATTATTATTAGAAAGTGTGGGCTGGATAATCAGCTGCCGTGCACAGGTAGTTGATGTCTACAAACTTTTCTTCTTTTTAAAAGTTGGTAAGGTGTTTTTTTTTAAACACTTTTCCCTTCTAATGTGCCTTCACTAACGAATGTTTCCTCAAAGTAATAGGAAGAGAAATTTATATCAAAAAGTAGTGAAAATAGGAAATTTCTATTCAGTGGGAAAGACAATACTCTAGTCACAATAAATGATAGTTACATTGCACATGCTATGTGCCTGATGTTGTAAAAAGATAGCAAAATAGAAGTGAATTGAACAGGAAAATGTCTTTTTAGTGGCTGAAATTTTGTCAGTGTTTGGCGTGTGGATCATTTTGCAATAACAAAAAATATATGGCAGTTTATTAAAGTAGCTTGAGAGCTGTATTTTATAAAACTATGATCTTGTATTCTTTATACTTTCCAAAAACAGTAGTTTATGTTTTTGTGTTTAACTGCTAATAAATATATGTTTGCAGCAGAATAAAATACTTGCACCTTGTCCTATGTTTTTATCATTGTATTGTGGTTTAATGAAATGCATAATTTTCCTGGTTGATGTGACAACAAAAAGCATCAAGATATCCTCTCATTCAGAACATTGTTAGTGTACGTCCTTCAGTTGTGAAGTGAATACCCAGGGTTGATGATTATAGATAACTCATAACGGTATGCAGTCGAGTGGGGGTTGTCAGTGTATATATATGAGGGGGGGGCTGAATAATAGAAATCTAATGCATATATAATTTTGTCTTCAATAGTAATGAAAATGCAGAGAAAATCAACACGATGAATGGCCATAGAAGCAATTTTTATTTCTATTCTCTTCGTTTGTTAGTTATTTTTAGTAAGTCAATGGAAGCAACAAATCGCTCTATTCCTGGAACCCCCGGGAGAGGCCCAGCGGGTGCGCCTTTGACTCTAGAACTTTCCAGCCTCAGAGTGGAGGGCCAGAGGTTATTTTCATGGGAGATCAAACTGTCTTGGGAAGCGTAGGGGGGAGTTTTTCCGGGCCATGCTACCCTACCTCTCCCGCTCTCAGTTCTGTGTTATAGCCACTGTGACTGAGGAACAGCGGCTGAACAGCTGAGTATCTCACAGCCCTGGGTCCCCTCCTCTGATCCCGATTCCAGCTTTAATCCCCACACTTGTAATTTTAACTTGTGTTTTTCCAGTAAACTGTTTCCAAACCCGTTTGCTCTAGTAACGTTTCAGCTCTGGAAGGTTAAATTTCATGTGGTGGAATTTACCTGTGAGCTCCGCATCGGAAAGCATGGAGACTAATTTGCTTTTTCCTGGAGCCTGGAAACTGCCTGGTTGGTGATGCAGGAAACCATACCTCACAGCGGACGAAGACACATTAGAAGGGAAAAGTCATCACCCCTCAGCAAATGAACGAAAGCTTTTTCCCCGAAAGTGGACTTTTGTTTGTAGTTGGTAAATTAAACAGGAAGTTCAGATTGTTTTCTCCCGACCCCAGAGTTTGCGGGTATTTTTTTGCCAGGACTTTTTTTGCAGTAAGTAAAGTCTGGCAGTACCTCGCCAGATGAGACAACCGTTTTTACTCTGCTTGGGCACCGAGTCCTGCCATCTGCTCCAGGCCTGGCTGTCAGACACAGGGAAAATCCAAAGCGTCGCCAGCCCGGTGGCGACAGCTGGTGCAAAGAAGAATCATCGCGTTGGACAGCCTCCTTTGGAAACAGACCAGGAGGCGAATCAAGTGCAGCAGGTCGCCTCCTCTTCTAGGTGCCTGCAGGTTCGTTCGAATTTCAATTTCTGACTCACCCACTTCATCGCCACTTCTTGGCGGAAGTCCCTTCCCGTCCCACACTGTGTCATCCACATGCTCCCGGACAAGGGCACTGTGTAGACCAGGTTCAAAGCGGGTGCTCCAGAGTGACCTGCATTCAGGCCGAGCCTCGTGGACATGTCTCTGTTTCAGCCTATGTGTGTGTGTAAATCAGAAACGGTCATGGACGGAATTTGTAATATCCGAGAGCTATTACTGTGCCGATAACTTGTTTTTTTCTCCATTAAAAAAATCTGTGCTAATTAATAATAGCCAAGGAAGGAAAAACTTATTTTTGATGACTGAATTTACATTCGAACCATTCGAATTTTAGTCTCACCGTCTGGAGCCAGTCATGCCCTAAGTCTGCTTTTGCAAGGAATGAGTTGTTTTACTTTTTTGGTTTTGTTTTTTAGCCAGCAAAGGAACTAAGGCAGAGCCTCAGACATTGTTATCGGAAGCAGCCTTACATTTCAGGAAACACCATGTTCGGGGTGGGGTGGGGCAGGTGCGAGATTGAAGAGAGCCATCGACTTTAAAAGACAAGGGCATTTCTGGCTCCCTTTTTTGGAAAATGTCTGGAATTCATGGTAATTCAGGGTTCAGCTTTGTACTCGGAAACGTAATTTTGTCTTTCCCCAAAGGTCAATACAAAAACCCATTTTCTGCCAAGGGCCCATCAGACAGGAGCGTGGGATCAATGAGAGGCGGTAAAAAGTGACTTCATCTCCTTTCCTGGTAGAAATAGCAACTGCTTATTCACTAAAATGAACCCGAGTTATCTATTATTCACCAGGAACCTTTTCTGGAACAAAGTGAGGCATGAATTATTAATTTCGCATTATGAAATACAGGAACAAGAGGAAGGGCAGGAAGGCGCTTTAGAGTGGATCAGAACGGGGGAGACATGCAGACAGACAGGGATCTACATCTGCACGCGCAGGCGCGTGTGTGTGTGTATATCACAGAGAGAGAGAGAGAGAGAGAGAGAGGGAGAGAGATTGAGAGCAGGACAAGGGAAAGGAAGAAAATCTCTGGATTATTTGCAAGTACAGAGCTTACGTCCCAGTCCCGATTTGCAATGCTGTTTACCTAGGACTCTCAGCGTCCCCTTAATTTAAAGGTCTCCACTGACATTCTTTATTTGATGTGCCGTTGACCAACTAAGTGTGGACTGAGAGTTCACTGCCCGCAGGGCCTGGGGCGGAGCGGGGCGATTAATGACCACGGGTGGGGGGCACAAAGGCCAGGCCAGGCACTAGGCAGAGCCTTCCATGCGGGTTTGTTTCATCTTCGCGACAGTTCTGGGAGGTGGGAGCTATCGCCGCTTCTCCCCCCACATGTTACACGTGGAGAAAGTGAGATGCGGAGGAGTTAAAGCTGATAAAATTTTTTTAAAAAGCATCTTGATGTGTAGTGTTTTCTGACGTCGTTGTATAAACGTACTTGCCGTGGCTGATTTCAGCCTGTGAACAGTGGGACAGCTGGCTTGCCGAGCTGCTGAGTCTTAACCTGTCGCGGAGAGCAGGTGCGGGCTGGCTGACGCCATTGAAGGTGATTGTCTGCCTGTCCTCCAAATACGGTCCAGAGGGGAGACAAGACTCCGAAACACCGCCTGGAACCTAAGAGGTGCCCAGCAGCACTGACGTTTGGCGGGGAGATCATTTCTGTTAGCCGTTTTCCTGTCATTTAAATCGCAGCTAGAGGAGGCTCTGCCCTGGGACGCCCACACTGTGTTTTGAGGAACGGGTAAGACTTGAGGATGTGCAACTAGGGGCAGAAGAGCTGGAGGGGATGGAAAAGCCCAGCAACCACGTTCGGTGCTCTGTATTCTCGTTCTCAAGTCGGCTCTGAAGCCGCAGTACCTCAATGGTCCACAAGGTGGCGGGACAACGTGATCCTTTTCTCCACTTCAACACTGAGGATAAAAAACTCGTATGTTTACTTGTATTAACACACGAACTGGACGAGAGGCTTTTCCCTGCTAAAAATGCGGGAAGAGTTTGAAAATACCCGCAAGGAGATTGTGAAGAGGAATTTTGGAGAAATGCTTTTTTATTTTTTGCCATGATATGTTTAGATTCATAGTTGTATAGAATCTAAGAGAAATTCACGTTGGAAGGTATAATTTGAGTAAGCGTGGGATTCTGAGATGACCCAGTGAATAAATTTGACAATGATATAAATTTGACAGAGATATTAACCTTGGGAGTGCGTTTTTATCGGCCTGAGAGTCAAGCATTGGGTGCGTGTGAGTTTCACTGGGACTAAAACACTGAGACCAACAGAATTTGAATTCATTCACCAGGTTTGAATGGCTACGGTCTTCCAGCCATTATACCACGTGTGGTTTGTCTGTCATGCCTTCTGTTGGATCTCATTATGTCTAGATCTACCAACAGTTGCAAAAATGCAATTTGAGCAGTTGTAGCACAAGTTTTAAAATGTGTTGTTTTTATTGATAACACAATTTATTTGACGCTAGCATAATTTCCAATGAGAACTATGAAATTTTAGCATTTTTCATGCGGTTATTCCACACATGTTTGTTGAGCACCTGCCATGTGTTGGCCATTGTGCTGGGCGCTACTGACAGTGGTCATTTAGTTGCCAGGGCCCTCTGGCCAGAAAGTTCACTGCCAGGCACTGCTCCCTCTGGGATGGCAGTGCCAGAGCCAACAGCGTGCGTCAGGGGGGCGCTGGGCGTGGCCTGCAGCAGCAGCGTCACCGGCTTGGGTAGCGGAGGGAGGATGTGTGGGCGCGGTGGCTCCCGGGGAATCTTTGAGAATGGAAGAGATGTAATTAAGATGCATGCTTGCTTGAAGGCAAGTGTAAGCTCTGTCTCGTAGGTTCCATCCAGTCTTGCATCAAGTGTCTACATGTCAGAGTAGCAGCTGTGGGACGACTCACCCACCACACACCATCACTGAGCGGCCAGTCTGCCCTCCATGGCCCAGCTCGGCCCTCGCTCTCTCGCAGTGTTTCCTCTCCCGATGATAGTACCGGTTTCCTGGGACAGGCCTGCAGGTTGCATTAGGCAGGACGCATGGGACGCGCTTTGGGAACTGAACACGGCTTCCAAGTGTTAAGAAGGGGAGGAGGCCTGCGAACCCCTGCCCTGAGCCCCCGGAGAAATGTGCACGGTGCACCGCGGCAGAAAAAGCCGCTGGCAGTGACGAATGGGACAGAGTGATAGAGAGGGCCCGAGGGCCTTCTTGGCTCTCGTAGATAAACAAGACGCAAGTTGGGAGTCAAGTGCAGGGAGGTTTGCAAAGCCGCGCAGGTTGCAGACGGCCTGCCAACCCACGCCAAGGCCCGGGGGTCGGAGGCCCGTCGGAGCCCCTGGAAGCGTTCTTCCACACCCTCAGCGGGCTTAGGCTTTTTACGTTTTTTAGGTGGAAGATGCCCAAACCAGTAATTGCTGCTGCTTCATTCTTCGCCTGAAGCTGGTGATGTTTCTGTGTGGTGCTGAGAGGGAAGCTCTGGCCACGCACAGTCTTTCCGTGGGTCAGTCGTTTGCATCTGCTCAGCCGCTCCCCTGAGGGGAAGCCCGTGATGCCCGTGCAGCTCCGATGCAGTGAGTGAGCCTTGGCTGATGTCATTGTGTGTCCTCCACCTTGCTGAGGTGTCTTCTGGTCAGGTAGTTGGGGGTCACAGACCCGTACTGAGCAGAGCAGGTGTCTGAACCCTCAGGGGCCATTATTTTGCTCTTACGTGGCATCGCATTTAAGTTGCGGCTGCAGCGCTGGGGAGGGACGCTCAGAGGAGGAGAGGAGGAAGTGTGCGTGCTGGAGGGGCTGCGTGGGCTCCCCAAACCCACGATCGCTCCGAAAGGCTTTGGAAACATTTCCCATGTACTGGAAGATTTGCTAATTTATTTGATGCTGTGCTTAGTTTATCGCAATGGAATTTTCTTAGCACACAACTGGTTAATGCAGAGCTGGCAAGGACAAGCCCTCTCTGCTTTAAATCCCTGGTCCCCAAATGCACGGGGGTGCCTTGGAGGGCCAGAGGGGACTCGCGGGGGAACTGCGGGCTATTTTAAATGTATGAGGGAAGCACTGGTTGCACGTCCAACATGAGACTGTGCTTTGTCCCTCATATTAGGCCATAGCTTGGGAAGCTAGGTCTGAGGGTTTCAGTGCTGTAAAGCAAAGGTGCAGTGGGCGTGTCACAGCAAATGACAGTGATGACGTTCAACCTACTCTGGGGTTTGAGACGTTGTGGAGTGGCCAGTAGGCCCACACACCCTGTTAGTAAGTAAATGTGGTTCAGAATAAAATACACGTGTTTTCAATTTATGTGAATCACTCTTCTAAATGACCGTGGGTGTTGTTGGCAGATAAATCGTTATTAAGTTGTGTGGACCTAACAGACCTCTTGTGTGTCGCTTCTGGCCTAGGGCTGCCGCGGAAAAAGCAGTCGGACACCACAGGTCTGGCGTGAACCAAAAACGCTCGGCAACCTGTAGTTTAAACCATTTTAAAAAAATGATTTTGGTTGTTTTTTTCTCCTTCAAAGCTCACATGTATTTTCCTCCATCTTTTTAATGAAATGTATGAACGCAATCAATCATATACCTACTTTTAAAAGTATTTTTCTGTTTCAGCAAGCCTCCCTCTGCCCCTCCCCCACCAGATGGCACATCTGTGACCTAGCAGACACCCTTGTGTCCGTGTTCGGGTTGCGCTTGTGTACGACATGGCTATGTGTTAATTCTTTCAAATGCTATGAAAAGGAGAGAATGAGGGTTATGACAGGCAAATGAAATCGAACTACTGTTAGAAAACTAACTTTGACCTGTGAGGGACTCAGAGACCCCAGGGGTTCCTGGGCCACACTCTGAGAATGTTTGCAATGCAGATCGGTCGACTTACAATTTTTTGACCCTACAACGGTGCAAAAACCATACTTGGAATTTTAATCTTTTCTTGGGCTATCGATATGCCGCACGACGCTCTCGTGTGACGCTGGGCAGCCGCAGTGGGCCACGGCTCCTGGACGGCCCCCGGTCATGACAGTCAACCCAGGGCAGCCTGCAGTGCACTGTCCCGCCAGTGCCGTTTTCGTACTGTGTCCTAAGCACATTGAAAGTCAGCCAGGCTAAGCTACAGGGTTCGGTAGGTTAGGCGTATTAAATGCATTTAGACTGAGGATATTTTCAACTTAGAGTGGGTTGATCGGGAAGTTACCCTATCGCAGGTCAAGGAATATCTGTCAATGCGTGTTTCCAGTAAGTGAAAACCTACATCAGAATTGTAGTGATACACCGAAAATGCTTGATGATTTTTCCTGTCTGTGCCCTGGCTGGGGATTGAACCCGCAGCCTTGGTGTGCTGAGAGGATGCGCCAACCAACAGAGATGCCTAGCCAGGGCTTGTGATGTGTTTTGACGGTGCTGTGATGGGTTTTTAAAAATATTTTTTTATTTGCTTTATCGACACTGTTAAAATGTCTTTGGAACTTACAATTATTTTAAATGCTTTCATGTGTGAAACGCATGTAATATTCTCTTATGTTTTCCTCATTGATTTCATTTTGTCTTTTTGGGGCCATAGACTTTCAACAGAACACGATTGCTGTTCTGTTAAGAAATTATAAACAATAACAGTTTTAAGCATCATTTGTACTCAACATGTTTGCTAAGAAAGTAAGCTAATCATATTTTGTGCTTAACAAAGACATTTTTCATCCCAGAAGTAAAATCGGTTTCTGCTCAGCATCAAAAGACCTTCTCGTCTGCCTGTTGTCTCTTTGTACAGTATTAGAGGACATTCCCAGCTTTGGTTCTTTAGTAACAGGATTTCTGCTTTGTTTCCCTGTAGATTAAGAAAATTCATGCTTATAATATTCAAAAGGAACATTAAGAAACTATCCTAACTTTATATAGTATTTTTATTTTGAATGTTTGCTTTTAATTTTGTATTGTAAAGTCTTGCATTTATAAATTCCAAAAAACTGTACACTTCTTACTTGTACAAGAATTATAATGCACTGACCATAAAACCAAAGGAAAAAACGAAACCATTTAGAGCCTGAAGGAGCCACGTGACTCGGGAACCCTGAACCGGTGACGCTCTGCGTGCGTTGTAAAGCAGGTGCGGGGTTTCCTTGCTGCACTCGCTGCGGGTCAAGCAGGTGGGTGTTGCAAGTGTTTCTCATCTCTCGCTAGCATGGGAGGCCCACTGGGGTTTTATTTTTATGACACACCTTGACGTTGGCTTGAATTAATGAATTTAAGTTATAATTTTCTATTTTTGGTTACTCTTTCTACCCACTACCTTATTGTTCTAGCATTTACAAACCTCTATGGAAGTGTTTCAACATTTTCGCAGCTCTGCTGCTCATTACTTGAATATAGCCACCCTAACCTTTTGCACCCTTGGAAGTAGCATTCATTCCTCGAACAGCTCCTGATCACCTGTCAAATATGAGCCGCGATGCGGCCCCGTGGGAGGGCGTGTGTTTGTCAGGCTGCGTCCTCAGGGAGCTTGTGAGCTCCGATACCCCCGGAAAAGGAAATGGAATACATGGGAGGAATGCTAAATACTAGAAAAGTATCAATAACATACAGCTTGTCTTCACGGAGAGATACTAGTTTTGTGGGGGAAATTCCGCTGTCAAAGACCGAAACTGGCTGTCTTCGTTTCCCCTTATCACAGTCCTGCATTCTCGCTGCGAAAAAGCCGTACGCTCCAGGCAGCCACAGAGGAGAAACATCGCAGGGAGTTTCACGTCACAGTTACCGTCAGTGATGTTTCGGTGCTTGGCTCCAGCCACTTCGTTATTTTAAGTAGAGCCTTTTGAAAAGCGCTTTGTCCCGATCCTCGCTCTGGGCGCCGCTCTAGGGATGACGCGGATATGGCATGCCTGTCCCTGCCGTGGGCGGTTCTGGAAGCGGAAGCGCTATTCGGTGTAGTTATGTCAAGCACACGCTGTTTTGCAGGCAGTGCTGGTCTGGCCGTGACTGTGGGTGTAGCCCCACGGCTGTGCCCAAGAGATCCGAAAGAGGCCACGCGGCGCCCTCACTTGGTGGCTGAGGGACAGGACTGTCACAGCCAGGAGTTCCAGGTGTGGTGGCTTCTGCTGAGAAGCCTGTTTCCTTCAGAGCAGACAAGGATGGCCCACTGAGTCTCAGAGATGACACTGCACAGGAGGCAAAGCCTGGCCGACCGAATGTATGTCCACGTAAAAGTCACCAGTCAAATCTTTGTATTTGAATGACCATTATTTCTTAAGATATTTAGTCCATTTACGGAGAAGTCAATATATTAAACTATCCCTTTCTCTTGCCTTTCTTTTTTCTCCTTTGAAAGTGCCACGGCACACGTAACCTAAATAACAAATGACCACGTGTTCTTTATGCTTGGCGTTGGAATCTGTTCTTTTCCCTCCCCTAGATTTGTCTCTCGTCTCTGCTTTAAAAATTTTTACAATTGTTGAGACTGGTGTGGATTCCTTGGAGGAGCCAGCTTAGAGACACTTTTGGTGGTGAGAAAATGTCACCCCCGAGTGGGAGACAGGTCGGGAACAGCACTCGCCGTGGATCACTTGTGTGCAGGTAATGGCGAGGTGCCCGCGGGGCCGGCAACACGCAGGAGGCAGAAGCGAGGCCGGCCCCTGTCTCGCTGCTTCCCCACCGTCTCTGTCAGCACTCCCCGTTCTCAGTCCCCTCGTCGATTTTACTCGGGTGTCTTTCCCAGGGGTGACAAGTACCCCTCCCTCATTATGGGGTACCCAGTGTTTGGCTTTGTTCACACTGCGTCCCTTCATCGTTTCTTCTGTTACCATGTTGGGTAGCCAGCCAAGGGACTGATCCCTCCCAAAGACGTTAGTTATTTAAGATATTCCAATGTGTTCATCTTTTACTCCTACGTGCATTTTGACAGAGGATTTCGAGAGATGCAAAGCTTTAACCAAAAAAGAACAAATATTTAATGTTAAATTTTCGGATGGAGTTCAGATAGATTTTCAAACGCTAAATTTCAGGAGGTATTTGGAGACAGGATTAACATCATAGACCCTTCAGGTTTCCTCCAGAGAGACAGTTCCAGTTGGATAGACACTTCAGTCTTGGCAAGAATGGAAGAGGAGAATGCTGTTAGTGTCTTGCAGTGCAGAGAGCCACGTGGGAAGTCCTTTTCCACAGGCCTTGTAGGCTCTACTGTGGCCCCTACAAGTTAAATATGGGGGCACTTTTCCTGAAGAGATTTAAATGAAAAGAAACAAACCTGGAGCAGATTTGCAAGTCTTCTCTCCCTCGTGATGTCTGAGTCTAAAGACCCTCAGGAAAGGCACCAAAGACGGAGGGTCCCCGCCTCTCAGTTCCACAGTCCGCACGCCTGAATGGGCACCGTGGGAAATCCGACACGGAGGCAGCCAACTCATTCATTTTGCTCCCAGGTGAGAGGAGCTTTGCATGGGATCGCAGATCAAGCAATAAAAATAGCCCCGGCGACCATTTCCAATAAAAAATTTTCATTGGGTAAAGTATCAGTAAGTACATTTTGGGAGGTCTCACTCGGCAGTGTCTTTGGAGATACTGTGTCTCTGGACAGGTGTGGGAGACAGGAACCCACAATGGATGCAGGGCAAGACACACTTTATTTCAGAGAAGTGCTTTATGACCTTTCAGTTTTAACATAAGATTTTATTTTAAGCTCTTTTTCTAAATAGAGCAGACCGGACCGCAGTCCTCTCCCCTCCCACTCTTGTGGGGCCCCGTTATTTTCACTGGAAGTGCCCTGTAGCGTAAAAGGGTTGAACTTGTAACTGTGCTCCGAGAGCCACTTGGGTTGCCACGAGGATTTTCCCCCGACTCTCTGTACCAAGTAGTTCTGTTTCTTTGCTCTGAGACAGTGAGAATCGGGGCGTAGACCAATTGTGGAAGGCTCGTGCGAATCGATTTTGATTCTAATTAATGACTGTAGAAATTATAGAGAAATAGCAGTGTACTAACTCTGCACTTTCCCCGTGAATGTTTCTTCACTTAAAAAAACGAGATTTTAAATCACTAACATTGTATCTTATCTGTGGCCAGGTAGTGTTTCTGGCAAAGCCATGATCAAGCTGCTCCCTTCTGTTCACGTGAGTGTGATTTTTCCTGTGGCTAGATAAGTACATGGATTTTACGTTTCACGGAGCTTAGCAGTTTAACAAAATGTTAATAGGGATTATCGATTCTACTTTCTGCATTGTTATTGGGTTAGGTGCCTTTTTAACCACTGCGGAGTCTTTCAAGGTGTTTTCCCTTGGCTCTAAACAACATTAAAATGTATAATGATAATGACGAATCAGGCATGTTAAGGAAACAAAGTTAAGATGGTGGGTTTTTGCGAACAGGTCAAAGCCAGATTCTGAGTACCTATATAACCTGCATTCTGGCTTGGTTTTGCTGTTCTACTGAATTGTTCTTTCTTTATAAGATACTTTTATGCGGCTTTTTGAAAAGGAGGTATGTTCATGCGGATAAAAAAAAAATCCGGACAAGATAAAAAGCACGTGGTCAAGATTCTCTGCCGCTTTCTCTGCGCCTGCGCGCTGCCCTCGGGCGGACTGACTGAATCAAGGCTCACACGTCACCTCCAGTTTTCCCTCTCTGTCCCAGCTTGGGAGCCGGGTGCGACAGAACAGATGCAGGTGCTCCCATGAAGGGGCCCTTCATTTATCAGCATTTGCTCTCAGTTTCTAATGTGACCTCTTTTTTTTTGAAGTTTACATAATTTACTTGATAAAATTAATTAGTTAAAAAAAAACACAAATGAAAACCCATACTAAATATACAGAACAAGCGAGCATTCAGCAGAAGGGAGTCTTCTCATTCGAAAGCCCAGGGCTCCTCAGTCTTTCAGAGTCCTTCCGGAACAATCTGCAGAGAAGCCTCGCGCTGCAGAGCCGCCCCCGCCCCGCCCGCCACTCTTCCTGGCGTAAATGGGACTGCAGCACAGGCTCTTCTGTAAGTTGTCGGGCTTCCACTGTGTCTCGGAGGTGGAGGTGGTCGTGCCTGCGTGCTCAGAGAGCTGCTGCCCCACCTCCTGGCCTTTGCAGCTGTCCGTCCTATGGATGGGTCGTGATTTACCTCATTATTAATGGACGCGTGGGTTGTTTGCCTTCTCTTAGCTGTTCAGAACAAATATCGGACCTCTTAAAGTTTTGGCATTTGAAACCATCAGTTAACAGAAAAAAAGTGAAGGGCTCTTAGACCGTGTCTTCGCACACCCGGTTTTGATGAGCTGTTTTAGGTTTGCATGAATTTCACAAAGTACTTCGGTGCAATACCAACAAACGCCATCTGTCAAGTGGAGTGGCCGGTGGGTCGCCCGGTGATGGGTCGCCCGGTGGTAACGTAGAAAAGCCTCAGGTTGTCGCGCGGCGTCGAATTGCAGACTCTCGGTGGCGGAGGAAGCAGGAACTTCAAAAGCCGCCAGCCCTTTGTAGGCTAAAGCTTTCGTAAAATGCAGCGAAAACAAATTATCAGGGAAGAGCTGACCTAGAGAACTTCTACTACATTTATAATTTTTTGTCGCTCCGCCATCACAGCTACACGGAAGGTGGTGAGTGAAACAGCAGGGCTTCCTTGCTTTGAAGGCCTCTGTCTGCCCGCTTTGAAAGAATACTGTGTATAATCAAAACAACATTCTCAGCGTGACTTGCTTTTGGCTTGTTAACTGATTTAATCTTGGTAAAATGAATGACAGTTGCAGGAGATGGCTGCTCTCTGGCCTGTTTCTGTTTTAGTGACACTCCGGCGGAGAAAGCAGGCGCCGAGGTATTTGGTGGGTATGTAAGAAGAGATTTCACGAGTCCATCAAGCTCAGGGTATTTATTTTTAAAACTTTACTTAAAGTTAAGCAAGTGATTCTGTATCTTCAAAATTCATTTTCAATGTCTCACTAGTAGTTAATTCTAACAATTTATTACTTAAAGTTATTGCTAAATCGATGAACGTACTAGATCTCAAATGCATGAATTTTTAAAGAGGAGACTTAAAGAAATGAACTTTTATGATGACTCGCTGATTTTACTGTGTCACTAGAGACACTGTTGAATGCTGGTGACTTTTTTTGTTTGAAACAATAGGGCTGTCGCAGCAAGGCAGGTGGTGTGATGACCTGCCTCTTGGCTGAAACTCCTTCCCCCGAGTGGCCTTTCCAAAGCCCTTCCTGCCGCGGCAGCTGTGCCGTCCGAACGCACTCACGCAAGGTCAACAACTTAGAATTTCACACAGCTCCGAGCTGGTTGCGTTTATCAGCAGTAAGGCTGGAAAAAACTACCAATGTAGTTCAAGATGGCCACGTGACCAACGAAAAATACCCCACCGGCTTCGCCTGCCCTGTGAGTTGGTTTTCTGTGTCCTTAGCCAATACCTGGCTGTCTTGGGCTGCCGCGTCGTTGAAAAGTGGTATTTAAGCTACTTTCTTTGCCTTAGATTCATCTAAATTTCTAAGCAAACATTTTCGTATCTGTTTCTTAGTCCTAGCAACCTGAAATGCGATGTATATAAATATTAATGCTTCTCAGCATTTTTAACTGTAGCACTTCAGGGAGTTAGGACTGAAAAAGCCATCCATTTTATCTCATGTAATCCTCTTCACTGACTATAATCAGCGTGCTATAAAATAGACCTTTTAAGGACGTAGCTCGAAGGCTTTCGGTGAGTTGTGCGTGCTGGTGTTGCCGCCACCGTGCGGCTGTAGAACGTCTCTGTCACTGCTGGCCTGGCCTGTCTGTGGTCACTCCCTGTCCCACCTGCGGCCTCAGGCCACCCTCGACCTGTTTCCTTTCTCTGGGTCTGCCCGTTCACATGGGGGATTCACGTAATATGTAGGTTTCAGCTTTGGTCTCTTTCACCGAGCACCGCGCTTTCCAGGTTTGTTCACGCCGCAGCACATGCCAGGACTTTGCACTGTCGATGGTGAGCAGTGTTCCACTTTGTGGGTCCAACACGACGTGTGTGTCCAGCCGCTCACTGGTGGACGGCGAATGGGCTCTGTTTTTGTCTGCCGTGACCAGAGCTGCTGTGAACACCGTCGTGCACGTGTCTGTGTGGGCCTGTGTTTTCCTTTCTCTCCTGCTCGGGGGTGGGTTTCCTGGATCGTTCGGTGAATTTATGTTCGTGTTTTAAAGAAAGTACCCGCCTGCCTCCCACGGGGGCTGCACAGTTTCCTGTTTTTTACTACCTTTGGTTTTTGTAGTTATTGTGAGGCTAGTTGCACGGTGTTTGTTAGGAAACATAAAGCTCTCACTGACACCATCAGTGATGACAAAGCAGACACTGTGACGGGCCACCCGGAGCCTCTTTCAGGACCGAGTGTCTGTTCTCCCAGCTCCCTGGCGGGCTGCTAGCTGATGTCCTCAGACGTCAGCCCTATCCAGAAATTGCCCATGGCCAGAGAGTCACCTTTCTCAGGGTCAGGGTCCCTTCTGGGGCAGCTAGTGTCCAGGCCCTGGCTGGTGAGAGGCTGTGAAGGCCGGGTGTCCTCTCCCCGACTCGGGACGGTGAAAGGGCGTCCAGTGCCAGCTCTCAGCAGGCGACCCAGGCGCTCGCAGGAGCTGCCCCGCTGTCCGGCACCTCCTCCCCGCTCCCTGTCCCCCGGGAGGGCTGGTGGGCAGGGCCCTCCCTACTCTCCACCCCGGGGTTGGCTCCAGGAGGAAGTTCGCCCAGAAAGCAACTACTTGCCACTTTTTCAATATTGTAGATTTCAGTTACACTTGTCTGATGAAGTCGACCCCTCTACTGGCAAGAAAGAGGGTATTTTCTTGAAGCCTGAAGCCAAATTCCAGTCCCCGCCTGGAAGCTGGCTTCTGCTACCCCAGCGCCCACCGAGAGAGGGCAGTGGAGACCAGTCAAACCGGGGCCCGCGCTGAGCAGGGGGGATTTCATTAGCCCGGGAATTCCAGGCAATTTGTTCTCCAAAAAGCAGTTATGTCGTTGGCTCTTCCCCTCAGCCGGAGATCTGTAGGATGCGTGGGAACAAACTGCATTTCGTGTGCTCTGAAAAGGGCGGAGTCCCCAGGAACCCCTTTCCTGGGGCACAGGAGAAGCGCACCCCTGAGCACAGGCTGTGATTCTCACTTTTATTCCTGTTTCAGTGGATGGTATGGAGGCATTGGAACAAAGGGGGATTTCTAGAAAGATCAATGGTGACTTTTAAAGTCAGAGAATGTTAGAGAGCGGAGTTTGTCCAGCGGAAACCCCGTGTTTGTGGGCGGGGACCCGGTGCGAAAGCCCGAGAGGCCCGTTCAAGGGAGGGCGGCAGCCGGGGCTCGGACGTGGCCGAACGCCTGTCCACTGCACCCCGCTCTCCTTCTGTCGGAGGGCTTGGCGGCTTCTCGCTTTTGAGGGAGTTAAAACCATTTCATTCGCAAAGAAAACACGTGGCAGAGGTCCTGGCGAATGGGACTGGAGAGTCAGGCCGTGGGCGAGGTTCTCAGAGACCTGGAGTTTGGCATATAGAGGCGTGGTTTCCTTTCTCTGCATGTCCAGTCACTTTTAATACCACCATTCGTAATGCTTCTGATAAGTGCGACCGTTCAGATTTAACAGTATTTCCTGTTTGCTCTCTTGACAGTTCTCGCCATCAGCGTAGGCAGTCAGTTGACCGGCTTCCACGCCGTGGGACTCGGTTGTGCCGCGGGTTGTCCAGGAGCACCCGCTGGGTGAAATGCTGTTGTTTAAGAATATAGAACCCGCTGGAGGCATTCTGAGCAAAGGCACAATCAAATCACCACTCCCTTCGTTTCTGTGGATATCAGTATTAAATTATCTGGCATCTTTGCTTGGCCGAACCAGGAAACGGCCTGCTCCCCGACCTGATGACTTTTAAATACCAGTTTCATAAACCTGAGGCAAAGGCAGGGCCATTTATTTTTCTGATGACCTTTCTCTTACCATGAGTTAAAATCCCCCGTCCGCTCAGTTCCCTTTGTCCCCGTACCCGTGCACCCTTGTGGTCAAGAGCTGGGAAGCGGGATCAAACGTGCAGTGCTATTAGGTGGTGTAAGGTTCCTCTCCCTTCACCACTGTGCTCCAAGTCTCAGTGGTGTGCGTGTGAGAGTGAGAAGGGGGCGGGGGACGAAGAGACCTTTTCTTCGCCGAGTCCCCTGCTGTTTTCCGCCAGACTCCGACCGGGACCACCCGGTCTCCTGCACAGTCCGTCATGTTTCGGTGATTAACTCATTCAACACCGAGGCTTCCTTTTTTAAATTGAGGCAGAATTGACATAGCATTAGATGTGTTTCAAGTGTACCAAGTAACGATTCAACGTTTGCATATATTGCAAAATGATTGGCACAGTGACCCAGTGAACATCCGTCACCACACACAGATACACATTTTCTTTTTCTTGTGACAAGAACTTTCAAAGTCCACTCTTCCAGCTACTGGCAGATACGCGGCACGGGGTCATTGGCTGTGGATGAGGTTTCTTTTTCAGGAGCCCAAAGCCATTGATTCAGCGTCACGCCAGCCTCAATTCAGCTTCCCTGACGGCCCAGGTTCCCTCTGCGCCTCGTGCGAATGGCCTGTCCGACCCCTGGTTTCTTTCTTTCTTCCTTAAAGATTTTATTTTATTTTTAGAGAGAGGGAAAGGGAGGGAGAAAGAGAGTGAGAGAAGCATCAATGCGTGGTTACCTCTCATGCGTCCCCTACTGGGGACCTGGCCCAGAACCCAGGCATTTGCCCTGACTGAGGATCGAACCGGCAACCGTTCGATTCGCAGGCTGACACTCAATCTGAACCCTGGTTTCTTTATACACGAGATGGTGCGGTTAAGAATTCCTCACTCATAGTGCTGACGTGAGGACGAGGTCGGGGTGCGGCTAGAAAGTGCTTAACACACAGCCGTCCCTTAACCTGGGGGTCTAGATCTCACCGTCAGCTCTTCACCTCCCAAAATTTCCTTCTTTTCGACTGCCCATCGCAGAGCCTGTCGATGACAGAGAGCAGCTCGTGCTGTGCACCCTGTGTTTCTCAGTGCGTCCCCGGAAGGATAGAAATTGGATAAGGCCAACTCTCCAAACAGGAAGGAGGCGTCTCTGGGGGCTCTCAGGCCTTTGCCAGGGGAACGGGAGGACGCATGGAGTGTCTCTGTTCGCGTCTCCACGGCTCCTAAAATGATCCCGCACAGGGGACTGGCCTGTCTTGCCTTTGGGCATGACGGTTTGATGGCCAAGCTGACGCCTGCACCCGTTCACTCTTCCTTTCCCTTCCTGCTGGCGGTTGTCTGTGCCTCTGCCTCCCGCGGGTGATGGCCTGTGTTCCGCAGCTACCGATGAATTTAAAACCTGGCCCTTTTGGCAAAGTCACTTTATGTTTGCATGTATCTGCTGAACATCCTTTAATTATGATTCATGATTACAGTGAACTGGAATTTTATTTCTGCGTGGAAGGGCTCGAAGTTTGGAATGCTGGAGTTCAACTACACTGAGCTGTGTGCTTTGATGAGCGCATGCTGCTTCTAATGGACCAGTTACGGTGAGCTGTCAGATTTCCGAAGCAGGATCCTGCAATTCTTTCATTCTTTAAAAGAAGAAAATTGTATTTTACCACTTAGAAATAAATTGGGAAGATTTAAGATATTTTTGTCTATAAAGTATGACACTTTGGGGGGCAGTTGGGTAAGCTTGGGACAATTAGCAGCAATACCACTATGAGACGGCAAGCAGTATCATTTGTGAAAAAGTGTTTTGTAAGCTTCAAAGTGTTATTTATATGTGAGGAATCATTATTGCCGAAAAAGGGAGAAGCCACCCTTGAAGTCACGGTTAAAATTACTATGGAAATTTTAAAGGAACAACAGAAAAACCAGGGCCCGTGAGGGTGGTCAGACCCGTTAGCGAGAACTGCTGCCCCACGGTCTCTTAAGCCTCACTTTCGGGGCCTGAGAGTCCGTGCTCCGTGTCCCTCACACACCCCTGCGCCTGCGCGGGGCCCGCTCTCTGGAACCCCGCGTCTGTGGGCAGGGACGCGGCGCTCAGTAACGGTGTCCATCTTACCACCAGTAGCTCTGATGTCAGGGGCAGAGGCAGGCACGGAAGACACAACAGAAAGGGAGAATGATTCTGTGCCCGAGCGGCTTTGTGTTTTTAAACTGCATCCATCTTCTTCCCTTCACTTGTCCTCTTACCTAGCTCTGAATCCCAAACCAAACGTAGTCACTGCTCCAGGAAGCCCCGGTGAGAGAATATCTACGACGACCCCCCCCACCCCCGCCCCGCCCCTCTCTGCAGGTTGTCCGTTCTGCCCTGGTGAGAAAACCGCTCAAGGCAAATGGGCCGTTCGGGTGGCTGGTTCGGTGGGAGGGTCACTGGCTTGAGAATCGGGAGACGTACGTATTTTCCTTCTAACTTGTCTTTACACTCTGTGGACCTTAGTTTCTTAATCTAAGTGTCAAAGTGGGATCAGTGTATTACTTTGTTATTGTCGCCCTGACAATCACAAAATTAGCAGCTTACACAGCTTGTTGTCTTATAGCTCCTGAGGCCTGCATCCCAGCCCGCACCTCACTCGGCTGAAATGGAGGTGTCAGCAGGGCCGTTCTCCATCCTGGGGAGAATCTGTCACCCCTCCTTTCCCAGCTTCTAGAAGCCACCGCATTTCTCTGCCCGTGGCCCCTTTTCCCCGTCTTCAACACCAGCAACGGCAGGTCACGCTCTCATGTCAAATCTCTCTGCTCTATCCCCTCTTCTGTTTTCAAGGACTTGTGTGATTAGACTGAGCCCCCCACCTCCCTCCCCAGACGATCCAGGATCACGCCCCACATCAGGGTCCTTACCCTGAGTCGCGTGCAGGGTCCTTTTTGCTGTAGAAAGTTCTGGGGATTAGGGCAAGGACATCTTTGCGGGGGTAGCACCTGTGTGTCAGTTAAGTCTCTGTCAACGTTAAGTTCTGTTTTGGAGGTTGCCCGCCGTCACGGCGCTGTCCTACAAGTCAGACATGTGACGGAGGTCCGGCCCCGGGGCCAACTCAACCCCTGGGCTGCAAACTGTCACCGACAGTTTGACCGGTCAGACTCACAGTCTTGTAGCTTGGCCCACGTGCCTTAAAAATGCCTGCTTAAGTGAAATTTTTTAAATTGGGAAATGTCGCATAAAGACACGAATTTCCAGCTCCTTGAAGGAACAACAACAAAAACAGGAGATTTTGATAACACAAGGGCCTTTTTTTTTTGTATGGCAGCAAGGAGCTAGAATTGAGTCATGCTCATTGCCCGTCTTCTTACTTGTATCACTTGCTTGGTTCCCAAGTGAGCTTTTGCATTTCTAAGCTCTGCTCCATCCCTTGTGGGACTTCACCCTACAATTCACTATAAAATTGATTTTCACTCAGAAGTACCGCACGTTCCTGAGCCATTAATGACGATTTACTCATTAATTATGGGGCCAGAGGAACAGGTGATTATAGTCTTATCTCTATTGCTTTTCTGGCTTCAAAAACAATCCACATTTCCTGGCACTTCAGAAAACTTCAATTCACCACAACTGCACCCTCCCTGGAGCATTACAGTTAATTGAAGTTCTCAATAATATTGGCCTCATTCTGTTTTTAAAAAATATATGCATTAAAATAAATAAATAAAAAGAAAAAAATAACATTAAAAAGGTAGCTCTTTTGCAGCTATCCTAAGTGCAAGCGATACTTTTATGTGCTGAAAAAATTCAATGGCAGTTATTTATTTCAAAAACATCCCTTTGCCACCCGGCTTCAGGGCGGCACCACCGAGCTCTGGGCAGAGAGTCGCACGGAAAATCACTCCTTGCTTGGTGTTCCGAGACTTGCAGTTCCCTTCCTAGATTATTCGGAGTCGTTTACAACAGAAAGACAAGGTGCCGAGATTCGTCGATAGAAAAAACAAAGTAAAAATAAAAACCCATCCACAGTTCAAAAAGCCATGTGTCCCACACGGACACCAAACAGTACTCGGTGGAACGGGCGGAAATGTGGAAACAGTTTGCATTTGAGATGTTCATAGGATGCTGAATGAACATATAGCCCCGAACAATTCCAGACTCATCTGATAGGTGAGGTTTGGCCTTATGTTTTTTAGAGGTCAAATAGGGTGCCCTGAGTCTAAATTAAAATTTCTATAGCTGTGAAAGTCTAGGGACTGTGGGACGAGACTTTGCTGAAGACGGGCAGCAATTATCCTTAGAGTTTGATCCCCTTCTGAAGGGGACATGGGGGACGGCAAGTGACCCGAGCATTAGTGACATCGATTGAATACATGTCTGGAGAGTGTGCACCGGTGCCTTCTTTCTGGTTTTGCACTACAACCCATTGGGCATATGAAATTTAGCAGGATTAAAAAAAAATTGAAAACCTTAATGGAAAAGCACACAATAAAGTCTAACTGGCGATGAAGTATGCTGAAAGTCGAATGACCTAAATCAAATGTTTCCTCATTCTGGTTTCAGAAGAGGAGAGAGCCAGTGGAGAATTTGGCAGTTTGAATAAGAAGGCACCACGAGCACTTTTGTTTTGGGTGATTCTCGTCTTTAACTATAAAAAAGAAACAGGCGCGATTTCAGGCTGCCTGTTGCCCGCCCTAATACTCACAGAGGCAGTTTGTGTTTTTCCCCCTTGACCTGGAGTTCCTTGCTTTGCTGTGATTTCCCCGTGTGTCTGGTTAAAGCACAGATTTACCCCCTCATTGAAGGGGCTGGCTGGGGGCATGGAGCACACTGGGAAGAATCTACTTTGCTGGAGACTGCTGGAGGTTGTAACTTTCCGTTTTCCTAGAT